>CAUYON010168891.1:0-22631 GCA_963573935.1 Arctocebus calabarensis
ACCCAGGAAAGGATTAACAAGCTATGGTACATGTACACTATGGAATACTATTCAGCCATTAAAAAAAATGGAGACTTTACAGCTTTTGTATTAACCTGGATGGAAGTGGAACACATTATTCTTAGTAAAGCATCTCAAGAATGGAGAAGCATAAATCCCATGTACTCAATTTTGATATGAGGACAATTAATGACACAGTGAGGGAAGGGCAGAGCAGAGAAAGAATGAGGGAGGGGTGGGGAAAGGAAGAGCAGAGAGAGGGAAGGAGTGAGGGGGATGAGATCTTGGTGTGTGCCACACCTTTTGGGGGCAAAACACGATTGTAAGAGGGACTTTACCTAACAAATGCAATCAGTGTAACCTGGCTTCTTGTACCCTCAATGAACCCCCAACAATTAAAAATAAAATAAAATAAAAAGCTAGAAGAGGACAATTAGAATCTTCCAAACAATGAGGAAAGATACATGTTTGAAATGATAGACATTTCAATTGCCTTGATTTGAGCATTACACAGTATATGGGTATATCAAAATATCACATGTATCCCCAAAATATGTACAACTGGCTCAGCGCCTATGGCTCAGCGGGCTAAGGTGCCAGCCATGTACACCTGAGCTGGCAGGTTCGAATCCAGCCTGGGCCTGCCAAACAACAATGGTGGCTGCAACCAAAAAATGGCTGGGCATTGTGGCGGGCGCCTGTAGTCCCAGCTACTTGGGCGGCAGAGGCAGGAGACTCACTTGAGCCCAGGAATTGGAGGTTGCTGTGAGCTGTGATGCCACGGCATTCTATCCAGGGTGACAGTTTCAAAAAAAAAAAATATATACGTACAACTTTTGTGTGTCAATAAATTCTTTAAATAAGTTTTTAAAAAACATAAAATGTTGAGAGAGTTGTAAAAGTATCTTCTGTGACTGAAGTTAAGCTATTAGTTTAAAATAGCTGGTTATAACTATTAATATATTTTATGTAAACCTCATGATAACCACAGACAAATGCCTTGTAGTAAATACCCAAAAGATGAAAAGAAATCAAAGCATACCTATAGAAAGTTAGCATCACTTTAGAAAAGCATCACTAAGATGCTTTTCAAAGCATCACTATAGAAAGTTATCTAATCACAAAGGAAAACAGTAAAAGAGGAAGAAAGAAACAGGATCTATGAACAACCAGTTAACTAAACTCAGCAATGTTTGAAACTCTGCATATTCCAAAGAAAGGACTGGCCTTTGATAGCTCCTGGGAGGTACCCTCTGTGTGTATAAGCTCTTAAAATATCCTACCTGAAAAGAGTACCTTTGTATACCTGGGCCAGCCAGGCAGTTTATCCTAGCAATGTGATGTATAGTAAGTAGGTCCTCAGGCCACACTGTATCAGTCTGACCTCTGGAGAAGCTGGAGGCTGCATTGGTGGATCGGCTGACCCACCCAAACTGGTGGCCTATACCAAGGAACTAAGTCAACTGGTCTTGTGACCCCTACCCAAGAACCTGCTCCTGTCTTCCAGTGAATTGACGGATCCCTGTGGGGGCCTGGGTCCCCACGACATTTGCCAGGATCTGCACTGAGGGAATTTGACATGAGAAAAAACTCAGGGTCAGTTATCTCAAGTGAAATAACCGATAGGAGCCTGTGAGAGGCGTACACTAAGCCAGCAGCATCTCAAGGGCAGCCAGCAAGTGCAGCACTGGGCCGTTCTCCCATAGGTCTCTTCATTCAATCAAAAATCATTAAGTAAAGTTGACAGCATAATGCATAAACTTAGTCTGAGTTACTCAAAGCGAGGTGCCTCAAGTAATCATTAACAGAAGAAAGGAAACAAAGCAGGGAAAATCATGCAGGCACACCATGTGATTACAACTTACACTTTAAAAATTGGGGATAGGCTCAGCACCTGTGGCTCAATGGGCTAAGGCGCCAGCCACGTACACCTGAGCTGGCGGGTTCGAATCCAGCCGGGGCCTGCCAAACAACAATGACTGCTGCAACCAAAAAATGGCTGGGCGTTGTAACTGGCACCTGTAGTCCCAGCTACTTGGGAGGCGGAGGCAAGAGACTCGCTTGAGCCCAGGAATTGGAGGTTGCTGTGAGCTGTGATGCCACAGCACTCCATCCAGGGTGACAGCTTGAAGCTCTGTCTCAAAAATAAATGAATGAATGAATAAATAAATAAATATCAAGGATAGAGGGCGGCGCCCGTGGCTCATCGGGTAGGGCGCTGGCCCAATACACCAAAGGTGGCAGGTTCAAACCTGGCCTGGGCTGAACTGTAAAACAGAAAAATAGCCAGGCGTTGTGGCAGGTGCCTGTAGTCCCAGCTACTCAGGAGGCTGAGGCAAGAGAATCGCCTAAGCCCAGGATTTGGAGGTTGCTGTGAGCTGTGTGACACCACAGCACTCTACTGAGGGTGACAAAGTGAGACTCTGTCTCTACCAAAAAAAAAAATAAAAATTGGGGTAGGGCAGAGCCCGTAGCTCAGTGTGTAAGGCACGAGCCACATACACTGAGGCTGGAGGGTTCGAATCCAGCCCGGGCCAGCTAAAACAACAATGCCAACTACAACAAAAAAAATTAAGTAAAATAAAAATAGCCGGGCATTGGGCAGGTGCCTGTAGTCTCAGCTACTTGGGATGCTGAGGCAAGAGAATCGCTTAAGCCCAAGAGTTGGAGGTTGCTGTGAGCTGTGACACCACAGCACTCTACCGAGGGCACCCTGTCTCAAAAAAAAAATGGAGATAAACTTGCCTAACTTGCTTCAGTGATTTCTATCTATGCCTGGGTGGGACTCAGGCGATAGTAACCTTTGGTTGCTAGGGAGAATCCTGGATTGTGGTCAACGGGTCCCCCAGAAACCTAGCCCTGAGCCTGCCAGGTACCAGACATCCTATGTAGACCACCAGGCTACTGCTAACCTTGAGGGGGTTAAGGAACTTGGACTCTGGTCAACAAGCCCTCCATAAGTGCCTGGCCTGAACTATACTATGAACCTGTCTTCCACAAACCATGTTCCTCTACCAGTACACTGGTGAGGAACTGATCATTCCTTCCTAAACCCAGTCAATTAGCAAACCTAACTGCCTAATCCTTGGCCCTCCAGACTATCCTTAAAAACCCTACCTTCAAAATTCTCTGGGAGGCAGATTTGAGACATTCCATCTCCCCACTTAGTGCTATGCAAAATTAAGGTTTTTCTCTGCTGTAAATCCTGCTGTCTTTCCATATTGGCTTCCTCTTGGGCAGCTGGCAAATGAACGTCCCTGGGCAGCAACAAGTAAAACAGTTTCTGAGTTCTGTGGGTCTTCCTAGCCAATGATTGAACCTGAGGTTGATCTTGGGGAAACTCTGACACAAATAAGTTCTGGACATTACATAGTAGTGTTGTAACTGTGTTACCGTTTTTGGTTTCAGAGTTGTACCATGTAGGATACTAACATTAGAGGAAGTTGAAAGAAGTATATACAAGAACTTTGCAACTTTCTAAAAGTTAATTATTTCAAGATAAAAAGTTAAAATTAAAAAAAACAAGATGTGTAATGATAATTGTTAAAGCAGGGTGTTAAGTACATGTGGGTACATTATTTTTTTCTCTACCTTTGTATAGTTCTGAAATTTTATATAGTAAAAAAACCTGTTTAAGCTAGAAAACTCAATAGTTCAGTGTAACAAATCAAAATGATCATGTCCAAAACTTACAGAGCAGGGTCCACTCTAAAGTTGGGTGAAGAAACAACTTAAACATGGGGAGTTTATTAACATAAGATGTGGAAACTCTGGCAGAGAGGAAGTAAATAATTACCCACTGTTAGTGATAACACAATACTTTGACAGAGCTAGACTGGAAGCCAGAACTTTCACTTCCAAACATTGGGGTCAAGGCCATTTTCCCTAAAACCACCACCCTGTGTAGTCACTACCCACAGCAATGGAGACTGCCAGGGTCCAACCCCCACTGTCCCAGCAAGACGTGCAAGGTGATCTCCTCAAGGCTGTGACACAGGTTCTGCCACTTCCTGCAGACGCGAGCTGGACACCTCCTTGAGGATATGGTGGGAAGTGGTGAGGCCCCTTAGTGAACAAAGGTCCTATATCTCGGGTGGGTGGCCAAAGACCAGGAGGAAAGGACACCTCTGCTCAGGGTCACACCTTCTGAAGAACCCTGGCAGGACAGGAGGCTCGGTCTGCTACTCGTCTGTGGGTGTGTATTGATTTCTTTCTCAATCTAAAAGGGTCAAAAACCAACCAGTCTTTGTCCTGAGGAACCTGGTTCAAATTGCAGCTCCGTAATCTATTAATTGCGCAAACCTGAGCAAAGTGACATTCCATCCCTGAGCTTGTATCTGTACCTGAAAAATAAGGGGTGCATCCTTCTTTCCAGGGCATTATGTATGAAGGTTGGGAACCTCTAAGCATTTCGTCCCACTCGCAGAGATGCGTGGGTTCCCCTCTGGGAACCCAGCACACCCAGCACACCCTGCAGATACCCCGCAAATATTTGTCCTGGGAATGTCAGGGAATGCTAAGCATAAGACAAGCCAAATGTTAAAGCAGAAACAAGAGGAGAGGAAAATCGTTCACCTGACAGAGTGATCATTTCACACAAAGACCACCTGAGGGGAGCCTATTGAGCTCGCCTGGTGTTCACAGCTTGAGTCCCCGAAGGGCACTTGATAAAAGATCAGAAAAGGCGGCAAAGACCCAGGCTTTCCCTTTGGAAACACAGTTGGGATACACCGCTTTTTGGCACAAGTAGTCTCAAAGGAATCCCTGGCTCTGAGACTGAAAGGCTTCAGGCTCACAGCAATCCTCTCGGGGCCCTGGCTCACCACAGCACACCCACCCGGGAGGCAGGGGCAGGGAGAGAAACTCGGCGAGCCCAGCCGCGTGGGCCAAGAGCTCCCAGGCGCCGGGCGGTGCCCTTGGACTTCCGGGTTTCAGCCCCTCGGTGGGAGGAGAGAAGGGCCCGGCCCCCAGCCTACCAGAGGCTTAAGTCGGCAGCCAGAGGGAGGCCAGACCAGGCCAGGCCTACACTGCGGGAACAGAACAGAGGTGAGTCAGGAGAGCCAGGCTGGGCAGGGGAGGGACTGGGGGACCCCCAAGGCCTGGCCTTCCCCAGGAATGGCCCCAGCGCAGCTTCCTTCACTGGGCACCCTGCGAGGCAGTCCCTGCACTGAGAGTTAGGGCCACAGTGTGACAGAGACAGAGATAAGGCCCTCTCTTAGTGTATGTTTTAGTAGCAGAGACAGCAGTAAACAAAAACGTATTTTATGAGTAAATTATCTCTGTCTTAGGTAATCCATGAACAGGAGTCCAGGAGAGTGAAGGGGAATGAGAAGACCTGGGAAGAGGGCTGGCTTGGGACTTTTAAAAGGGTGGTCACTAAGAGGTGGGCCTCAGGGGGAGGTGACCTTGAGGTGGGGCACAGGGCAAGGGTGTAGCGGTGTTTGGGAACAACAAGGAGGAGGGGGCAGGTAGAGTGGAAAGAGCAAGGGGTAGAGAGAGGGGCACAAATGAGCAGCTGGTGAGCTGGGCCTGTGGGGATCCAGGGGCAGACATTGTGCCTCCTGAGACCTGGCAGGCCCCTGCCAGCACCCCGCAGTACTGGCTCGGAAGCCTCAGTAGAACCCCACCTGCTACAAGTGTCTGCAGGACCTTCCCAAGGCTCACATCCTCTCTATAAAATGCTAAAAGCCATGGTGTATCATCATAGGGTTGAGGTGAGGAAAAAGGGAAATTGAAAGAGTGGCTGCCTGGCATGCAGCCTTGGGCAGGGACATGTCCATGGGGGCACCAAAGGAGTGCTGCCTTCTCCCAGGGCACTGCCATCAGGAGGGCTTCATAGTGGAGGGATCGCTGGAAGCTGGTCTCACTAGGAACACCAGGGAGCCCAGCCTTGGCCAGAGGGAACTGAAGGACAAAGGGCAGAAGGGGAGTGAGTGGAGGCCCCAGGGTGGAGGATGAGCTGGAGGGGCCATGTGGGCTCCATTATACAGAGGGCACCGAGGAGCAAATTTCAAGAAGAGGAGGAAAACATGATCTGCAGATCCAGAGTTTACACTGGCAGCTGGGAGAGCAGACGAGAGGGGCATAAAAGCCAGGGAAGAGGCCACAGCAGCCTGAATCATAGCCAAGGATGTATACAGTGCCTGGCCCACAGCCTGTGTCCACAGGGAAAGTGCAGAATTGGAATGACACTTGGGTGGCTTTTCTCCACCACACAGCCCCTGGCTAACACCTAGCTGGGGGCAGTTCCTCTCACACACAGATTCTTTGCACGGCCCATGCTCAGAGCAGACCTTCAGAGGAGCGGGGCCACCAGTGTCTCTCTTCAGTTGCCAGGCAGACCCAGGATAGGATGGGCAGCCCCGTGCACCGAGTGTCACTAGGGGACACCTGGAGCAGGCATGTGCATGCTGATATAGACAGCGAGCGGCATGGGCAGTCCTTCGATGTGGAACGGCTCACCAACATCCTTGACAGAGGTGCCCAGAACACTGCGCTCCGGAGGAACATTGGTAAGGGGAAGCTGAGGAATGGAGAATCTGCTTTATGCCCCTGCTTTTCTTGGAAGAAGAGTCCTTCATTAGCAGTCCTACCTTCAAATAAATTTTACCTTTGAAATTGCACTGTTAGAGATTCATTCCTTTGGATGGTAATGGTACTCTTAACCTGCTGTTGTTCCCTGAACTCATCTGATGGATAGAAGAGTTCTAGGTAACAGAAGACCTGGATATTCATCCTAAAATTCTCCCATGGCATAGCTTTATAACCTTTGGCAAGTCACTTTCCCACCTCTGGTCCTCAGTGATCTCATCTGTAAAATGACAATAACGTCTGGTTTCCTTTCCAGGTAAGTGAGTGGAAAGATCTGAATGTGCCATAAACCTTGCCTAGGTCCCTAAGCCCTCTGTTCTCCATCTCCTGCAGAGAGCATCATCTGCAGTGACCCAGAGTTTACCTGTAAGGACAATTATTTCATGACCCAGAATGAACGTTATGAGGGCGCCATGCGGAAGACGGTCCACCTCCACATGATAGCCCAGAGACTGGGCTGGTCAGAAGAGGAATTAAACTATGCTTACAGGTGCTTGCTCCTAGAGCAGCCCCACTATGGAGGAATCTACCTAGGATCCCCTGGAACCTTCCTCTCACCCAAGCCCCATGAGCCATTCTTCCCTCCACACACAAAGGCGGTACTTGTTGGGAAAGCAGGATGCCAGATGCCCCTTCCCTCCTGTGCCCTACCTAGACTAAGGGTCCCTGGGCCCTTCTCCAACAGGATACTCAATCACAGCATCTGTCCCCACAGTGCCCTTTCTGGAGACTTGGCGTTAAATGTGCACCGAGTCTTCTTGACAGCCCTCACGAGCCTGGGCTCAGAGGAGCAGATTGCCAAATGGGAGCCACTCTGCAAAACGTTCCAGATCATTACAACATATGCCCAGACAGAACTGGGCCATGGTGAGTCCAGGCTGTTACATGCAGTTTTTAGGTTGTGTCCTGTGCAACTCCAGAGGGCCCATTCACATATCAGTAGTCATAGATTTATCTATTTAATATGGAAATTTCCAGTAGATGGCAGTAAAGGGTCTTTTTCTAATTTGCACAAACATTGCATGAGCTACCCAGGGAGCAAGTCCTTCCTTCTAGAAACATCATCTATCCCTTGTCATGGCTGGCTACAGGGGATTGCATGTCCCACACACAGCACACAGAAGAAAGGAGGGAAATGTCTGCAAGTACAGCTAGGAGCAACCCCCCTGCTCCATATTGAGCTTGTGTCTGAGAGTTCCATAACCCCCAAAGCTGCTTCCTAGATAAGAACTCTGCCTAGGCCCAATGTCTAACTCCCCTTCTTGATCCCAAGGGACATACCTTCAGGGACTGGAGACTGAAGCCACCTATGACACAGCCACTCAGGAGTTTGTGTTACACAGCCCCACGATGACTGCCACCAAATGGTGGCCTGGGGACCGTGAGTATCCACCCCTCCTCCTTATCTCTCCCCAATTTGGAGGGCAAGGTAGCACTGGTTTTGATGTCCAGCAGACCTCAGATTGGTTTCCTATTCTATGCTGGTGACCTTGGACAAATTACTTCACCTCCCTGAGCCTCAGGTTCTTACTCTGTAAAATATGTAGAGTATTAAGAATTTCCTTAGTGAGTAGCTGGGAGATCCCCAAGGAAACCTTGAAGGAGAAGAGGAAATTGACCTAAATTTGGGGATAGAGGGACAAAGCCTCATACTCACACACATGCATGCTGCTTCTATACAGACACACACGTGCATGTACACAACACATGTACACACACACACTTGGCCTAGTCCCAGGCCCTCCCCACAATGATTCACCAAGCCCCAAGGAGGATGTCCCCTTCCTCAGACTTGAGAATTCATCTTTGAGGACATATCTGTGGCACTCGGGGACACAGCTGGTAAATGCCTTGTGTTAAAAAAAACTTGAATAAAACAAAAGTGAGGGGTTCAGCAAAAGCAGGAGAGCGACAGAGAGGGGGAGATTGAGCCAGGGAAGAGAAATG
This sequence comes from Arctocebus calabarensis, assembly GCA_963573935.1. Classification (NCBI taxonomy): domain Eukaryota; kingdom Metazoa; phylum Chordata; class Mammalia; order Primates; family Lorisidae; genus Arctocebus; species Arctocebus calabarensis. The sequence continues at coordinate 8,539 of CAUYON010168891.1, forward strand.
AGAGAGAAAGAGAATAACCACTTTCAAAACTACAGAGAAAAGTAGGGTGGCTCCTGTGGCTCAAGGAGTAGGGCACCAGCCCCATATACTGGAGGTGGTGGGTTCAAACCCAACCCCAGCCAAAAACCACAAATAATAATAATAACAAATAAAATTTTGGGCAGCGACTGACTCAAAGGAGTAGGGTGCCAGCCCCATATGCCAGAGGTGGCAGGTTCAAACCCAGCCCTGGCCAAAAACTGCAAAAAAAAAAAAAAAGATTAAAAACCCATATTAAAAAAAAAAAAAAAACTACAGAGAAAAGAAACCAGCCTTGAGCAGTTCCTGTTGCTAAGTGGGGAGGGCGCCAGCCCCAAATACCAAGGGTGATGGGTTCAAACCCAGCCCAGGCCAAACTGTAACAACAACAAAAAAAAATAGCCAAGCATTGTGGCGGGTGCCTGTATTCCCAGCTACTCGGAAGGCTGAGGCAAGAGAATCACCTAAGCCCAGGAGTTGGAGGTTGCTGAGAGCTATGTGACACCACGGCACTCTACCAAGGGCAAGAAAGTGAGATTCTGTCTCTACAAAAAAAAAAGAAAGAAAGAAACCAACCTTTAAGATCAGGTGGACCAGGGTTCAAATCCCAGGTCTGCCCCCTCCAGGCTAGTGACCTTCAAGGTGTCACTTCACTCTGAGCCTTTGTTTCCTTATCAGGAAATGGGATTCCTCAAACCTGCCCTGCAAGAACTGGAAAGCATCCTTATAGGGTCTGGCACCACCTAGACTGGGAAGTTGATGGCAGTGGTTCATTAGTGGTTTGGGGGTACATAAAAATATCTCACTCATTTCACAGTGCCTTTGCAAAGTCACTGCTAGGTCTTCTTGGTTCTTCAGGGACCAGCACCCCTCTCTGTGATCAGTGACTTTTCAAGACCCTATCAGCGACCTCAGCCCCAAGAGGCTGGGCGGGGAGGCAGTGATACACTGGTCTTCCTGTGATGGGCGTCTCATCTTTTTCCTCTCAGTGGGACGGTCAGCCACACATGCCCTGGTCCTTGCCCAGCTGATCTGCTCGGGAGCCCGGCAGGGCATGCATGCCTTTATTGTGCCCATCCGGAGCCTTCAGGACCACACCCCACTGCCAGGTAAGCCCCTGCTGCTCCTTAAGGGCCCCTGGTGGGAGGAGACCCTACCAGGCCTCCTTGTCTTAGGGCCACGGAGGTCTGCAAGAGAAGCTGAGACATGTCTCTTTCTTGGGCAGGGAGGGGTCCAGCTGGGCAGACTTCATGCTAACTGGCTGGTGACCTTGGGTAAGAATCACAGTCTGCCTGGCCTCGGCTTGCTTACCCGCAAAACAGGTGTAATAACCCCAGTGTCACAGGCTGCTGTGAGCTGGAAGGCACATGTGACACCTGTCATATAGCAAGCACTCAACTGATGGGTATTCTTAACTGCAACTTCTTCTAGGGATCACCGTTGGGGACATCGGGCCCAAGATGAACTTTGATCAAACAGACAATGGCTTCCTGCGACTGGACCATGTGCGAGTCCCTAGAGAGAACATGCTCAGTCGCTTTGCACAGGTCAGGGGCCTAGGGAGGCGGGGCACCCATGCTTTGTGCAGACTGCTCTGGGCCCTCTTCCACAGAGCTGAGTTTGGGACAGACCCCCACTCAAAGAAGCTCTGGTGTCCCATAGACTGGGATCAAACGCCAGCTCAGGGGCAGTGGGATCTTGGGCAAGTCATTTCACCTCTCTAAGCCTCAGACTTCTCACATGTAGATGCTCATGATGTGGATGATGGAACAATCATGCAGGGGACAGGGACTGAGGATGTATGCATAGTAGACGTATTTACCCACAGTGAAGTGAGGACTAGATACAACCAGTCACTGAGCAGACACCAACCAGCGTGCTGGCACGCTTCTGAAGGTCGCAGTTTTGCCAGGTATTTCCGCTTTAGTTGTGGATGAGGAGGTCCAAGGTGTCCCAGAAGAGGACCTTTGAACCAGGGCACTTGGGCGAGTGGCTAGTTACAACAAGCACACAAGTATCTGTCCTTTAACATCCTGGCTGGCAGCCAGCTTTCTGCTCTAGGGGAGCAGGTTAAGGAGCATAGCATCCACCAGGTATGTAGACCACAATTCTAGGGATGGGGCAGGCTGGAGGGTCTTGGCTCAGACCCTGTGTCCACCCTTGTTCCACACAGGTCTTGCCAGATGGCACCTACATCAAGCTTGGGACAGCACAGAGCAACTATCTTTCCATGGTGGTGACTCGGGTGAAACTGCTGTTAGGCGAGATCCTCCCCCTGATGCAGAAGGCTTGTGTCATCGCCATACGCTACTCGGTCGTACGCCGCCAATCCAGGCTCCGGCCCAGGCAAGGGGTACCCAGAGGCTGAGCACAACAGACATGGCTGCCTCTCAGTCACACTGTGCCTGCCCTGACTCTGCTGGGTGCTGGGAGCAGGCATTTCCTCCCCCGCCTCCCCCACTCACATAATTTCCCTGGATCTGGCCCTATCTGGGCAGGTCAGTGGGGTCTCTCTGGCTCCCTCTAACTGGGCTGATGGGCTGGCCCAGCCAGACTCTGTGTACTCGTATCTTTGGCCCTGAGTCCAACTGTGAGTCTGGGTCAGCTGGGTGCCCAGCTGTGTCTGGCAAAGCCCACCCAACTCTTACATCAGACTGTATGTGGAGGGGCTCATTCTGTCTGGCTGTAACTGTCAGTTCCTGACTGTGGTATGTCTAAGTCTAGATCCCTTCTGCTATGTTTGGTTGTGTCTGCCTGTCACTTTCTCCACTCCATGGCATAGAACAGCAAGGGCTGACCGTACCCTCTGTTTTAACCTGTACACACACACACAGGGTTTCCAAATATAGGACACTCAGTTAAAATTGAATTTCAGGTAAATCATGAATAATGTTTTATAATAAAGATACCCTCCCCCCAGGCTGCAGCAGAATGGAGTGAGAATAGGATTAGAGGGTAGAGGTGGCCACAGCATGACTGAACTTGCATTGCTAAGGACCAGGCTTTACCCTGAACACTCTCATCCCAACTCTGCTGACCAGCCCTGGCCAATCCTTTGCCCTCTCTGGGACTCACCTGTAAAGGGTAAGATTGGCAGAACTGGAACTTGAGAACATCTGGCCCATGAGCCTGGGGTTCTCCTGCTGTGGGCTCAAGGGTCCAGAATGAGCCTGATGCAGAGTGGACTAAGGGTTGGAAGCCAGGTAAGCCTGGGGGCCTCACAGCTTGGCTACTTTCCCTTTTTGTCCCTCAGCTTCCTTATCTATGGCAGGAGTGGTTTCTCAGGGTGGTGTTAAGGGTGAAATCCAGTAAGACGTACCTGGCCTTCAGCCCAGGAGACTTTTCTCTGTCAAACCTATGGCACTCTCAACCTGGACTTCAGACTTCAGGCTGGGGGAGTCTTTGGAGGACAGGGCTTCTGGGGAGAAGGTGCTGTTACTATGTCCTCCCCACAGCCCATTTATCAGGGTTTCATAAGCATTCCCAGGATGGTATAAGAAAGTCGTGTTGGGTAAGGACTTGCTGCCTCAGAGAGGAGCCCCAGGCTGCTGCCAGCGGTGGGAGGCATCTCATAATCACACCCTCTTTCAATCCCCAATTACTTCGGGCCCCTCTGTGCTGCAGGCTCATCTATACTAGATAGTCCCTTCCTTGGGATTCCGCCATCCCTGAGTTCACATCCTGAGTTATTGTTGAGGTTCCACATGTTTCTCAGCACAAGGGCAGTGAGAGGTCACAGGCTCAAATAATCATGAGTGCAGGGCCACCATTCTTCATCTGAAATTCTTGGGATCAGATGTATTGGAATTCAGACCTTTTGTTTTCTTTCTTTTTTTTATAGAGACAGAGTCTCACTTTATCGCCCTCAGTAGAGTGCCGTGGCGTCACATAGCTCACAGCAACCTCCAACTCCTGAGCTGAGGCGATTCTCTTGCCTCAGCCTCCCACTAAGCTGGGACTACAGGCACCCGCCACAATGCCTGGCTAGTTTTTGTTGCAGTTTGGCTGGGACTGGGCTTGAACCTGTCTCCCTCAGTACATGGGGCTGGCAGTCTACCCACTGAGCCACAGGCACTGCCCAGAATTCAGACCTTTTCTGATTTTAGGATAATGCAGTGTATATGCTGGAATTCTGTAAACTTCCCTCCACAGGGGCTAGTACCCCTAAACATGTCCATATTTCTGCTATGCACTATGTGAATTATCATGTTAGATGAGATTTTTACAGGTTATTAATAGCCTCATGTCAATTCAGGTCAAGTCTTGTAAAGAGTTATAAAGAACTGTCTGTCTTTAAGGCTTTTATGGTGTTGGGGAAATAGGAAGATGGGTGTGGCAAGTAGCAATCTTCTCATCTTCAGCTTCTTTTCCCCTCAGTGGCCTGGAAGCAAAAGTCCTAGACTACCAGACACAGCAGCAGAAACTCTTTCCTCAGTTAGCCATGAGCTATGCCTTCCATTTCCTGGCAGTCAGCATCTTGGAATTCTTCCAGCGCTCCTACAGTGCCATTCTGGACAAAGACTTCAGCCTCCTGCCTGAGGTACCTGCTGTCTGCTGAGGGACAGGCGCTGGGGCTGTGGCTGAGGTCGTTGTGCTTGCTGGGAAGCACCACAGCCCTGCTCCTGTGGGCCCTTCCCACCTCCCAACTTCCCAGAGCATCAGGGTAAACTGTACCCTGGTAGACAAATTTACTCACACCTGGCCCGCAGACAGAGCTACAAAATTGACAGAAGAAATAATCTGTAGAGACCAAAGGTCCATGATCCGTAATGTGCAGCTAAAACATAAAAAGCCCTGAAAGCTGAAGGTTATTTAGAATTCATTTAGGGGCACAGACCTGAACTGACCTTGTCCCACTCAGTGTGAATACATTTTGCAGCAAAATTATTGTGTTTAATTACTAAGGCTGCCCCAACCTCACTGGCAGTATCATGTATAGTATACCTTAATGCCTATTTTACCTTTCTAAAATTCAAAAATTATTCAGGCTCTGATAAAGCACTGTGGAATTACATATACTTGCAGATTCGTCTGTCCTGCCACTGCATTGCTTCATTAGAAGGCACTATTTATGTCCTGTTTTACAGAAAAGGAAACTGAGGCACAGAGCAGTAAAAGGCACAACCTTTCTCTCAAGAACTTGAAAGTTCAAAAGAGGCCTCCAAGAACTGAAAGGTCAAGTCAGGCCTATTGCCTGTCAGGCCTCTGCTGGGGCTACTATAACAAAATACCAAAAACTGGTGGCTTATAAAGAATAGGAATTTATTTCTCACAATTCTAGAGGTTGGAAAGTCCAAGATCAAGCACCAGCAGATTCAGTGCTGGTGGGGGCTGGCTTTCTGGCTCATGGATGTTGCCTTTTCACTGTGTCCTCACCCAATAGAAGGGATGAAGAGTCTGTCTTAGGCCTCTTTCATAAGAGTACTAATTCCATGCGTGAGGGCTCCACTCTCATGTCCTAATCACCCAAAGGTCCCCAATACCTCCTTATACCACTTGTTGGGGGGGTCAGGATTTCAACATGTGGATCTTGGGCAGACACACTCAGACCGTAGCACCCTCCTATAACCCAGAAAGTGGGTTGACAGTGGACACTCATCCTCAAAATCCCTCCTTGACAGCAAAATTCATAACTCCTGGAGGATAGTGGGCCCAGTCCAGGTAGCACCTCTTCCCAAGATCCTGGAGACACTGGCCTGGCAAGGTTTTCCTTTGTTGTTATTGCTCCTATAGCTACATCACCTAATTGTGTTACCTGAGATGAGTCACATCAACTCTCTGAGTCTCTGCCTTCTCATTCATAAAGATGTGAGCTGAGAAACATTTCTTCCCACAAAGAGTTGTACTTCGCATGCAGTAAATGCTCGGCAAGTGGGAAAAGAGGTTGCTATCCACAGTGCAGGGCCCCCTTACATCACCGGGCCCCTCTTCCTGTTCTCACAGCTCCACTCACTGAGCACAGGTGCAAAGGCCATGATAGCAGACTTCTGTACCCAGGGAGCCGAGATATGCCGCAGGGCCTGTGGCGGACACGGATACTCAAAGCTGAGTGGCCTTCCATCACTAGTCACCAAAGTGTCAGCCTCCTGCACCTACGAGGGTGAGAATACAGTGCTATACCTGCAGGTGGCCAGGTAAGGTCCAGACTGGCCCAGGCCTCTGCCCAACCCCTCAGGACACCCCACGTTTCTGCTTGGGTGGAAGCTTCTGGCTGATGCCCACAAGGAGAGCAGGCTTTGGGAAGCAGCATTTGGAAACTATCCAATTCCCACAGTAAAAATGTCTCTTCCACCCTCTTCTCAGACCCACCGCAGCTCCCAGCTGGGCCACCATCCTCTCTCACCTGGACAGCAGCCTCAGGCTCCTCTGATCTCCTATTGCTACCCTACCCCTTTTCTCCCCAAGCAGCCAGAGGGATCTTTTCAAAGCCTAGAGATCTTATCTTTCTCTTTCTTAAAATTATTCAGTGGCTTCCCACTGCTTGTAGGAAAATGCCGCATGCTACATTGTGGTCCACAAGGTCCTTATGACCTGCCCCCTGCCTCCCTGGCCATCCTGCTGTCACAGCCTCCTGCCTCTGCTCCCCTCTGCCAGCCAAATGCTTCTCCACCACCACAGGGCCTTTGCACTTGCTTCCCTCCCACCTGACATGCCCTTGTTTCCTTGGAGCAGTTTCACCATCTTAATCTTCTTTTCTATGGTTTACCTTTTTAACTTTGCTCCCTAACTAGACCAAGAGCTTCTTGAGGGCAGGGGCCACACCTGCCTTGCTCACTGCAGCATCCCCCAGGCTTAGCACAGAGCCTACACACACAGGCTCCAACAGGAGAGGCAGGAAGCGATACCCAAGTCAGTAACGTCCACACAAGTGGTTTCCGTTCATCCCTCTTATGTTTGTTGGGTCCCAAGGCTGACAAAGCTTATTCTCAGATGACTAAACATGGCAAAAGGGAGAAAGGAGTTCACTGGCAAATATGATGTATAACATTTACTGGATTCTAAAAAATATATAACTTTTATTGGGTTTTTCTTAAATTACAAAAGGAATGCAATAGCATATTATTAGGCACTTGGTGCCCAGCACAGTGCCAAGGACTTCACAAATATTATCTTGTTCAGTTCCCCCCCCCCAATAAGGTAAGAATTATCCCCCCCATCTAGAAAAGGAGAAACTGAAACCGACACTTCTACAATATCACACAGGTCTGGGGAAGCTGCCTGGGAATCTAGGCCTGTCTGAGACCCGATCCTACAATCCCTGCATTATCATAAGGCAGCAGCTGAGGGTCCCTATAATCCTCCTACTTGTGTTAGCAGTCTTTCATCTACCCTTTTTCAGCTAAGAAAATTTAATTTTCACACAGTCACTGTGTAAGTTATCGTAAATCCCCATATCAGGAAATCCTGAGAGAAAATATTCTGTTTGCTCTGGTATCAAAAGGTTTTATGTTCAGGATTGGAGAATGTCTGCCCCAGGTCCACAGAAATTCCCATGCAGCAGGGTGGCATGGGGGGCTCTGGACTGAGGGGTGCCCATCAGGAAGAGGCTGGCTGAGGCCTGGGCGATGCTGTCTCTCCCATGTGAAGCCTGAAGCCAGGATATATGTGCCTGTCTCTGGGAGTGAGGGGTGCTGGGCTGTCCCCCAGAGCCCTCCACCTCCCACCTGCCTCTACCTCCACCCCAGGTTTCTGGTGAAGAATTATCTACAGGCTCAGATGTCCGCTGGATCCATATCACAGAAGTCTCTTCCTCCATCTGTTGCATATCTCACTGCAACTGACCTGTCCAGGTGCCCAGCCCAGAGGCCAGTCGACTTCCTCTGTCCAGAGCTCTACACTACAGCCTGGGCACATGTGGCGACTAGGTAAGCCACCGCTGATGGCCATCAGCCATCCCACCTGGGGCTAGGCTCCTTCCCACACTAGGACCTGTGGGATTTGTTGGGTGGACATTCATGAATATACTTCAAAAGCCACTCCACCTCTAGCTCCCCTGCTCCTGCCACCAGGAATGTGGGGACAAAGGGAGGTCCCATCAGCCATAGACCACCATTATTTCCCCAACCTGATCATATCAGTAGAAGGATATTACCTCTCTAGCCAGTAAAAGGAATTTGTAAAATCCTTAGGGTTCATATGGTGATTTATAATACAAGTTATGTACCCACACATAAATACTATAGATGTATCAATATGCAAATGCTAATAAAGCAATTCCTGTATGCTTAAAAAACATATCTAAAACTAATTTTTAAGCTGTGCACCCTCCTGTATCCCAGTGGTTAGAGCACCAGCCTTGTGCTCCAGGGGTGGCAGGTTCAAACCCAGCCCAAGCCTGCTTAATAAAAAAAATAAGATTAAAAGTAATTTTCAAAAATGTAGTTACACTAAGAGTTTATTTCCAGGATCTAGTAGGCTCCAGGGAACACCAAAAAAACCAAGGGCTCGTCTGTTCTGTCATTCAACAAATACTGTCAGATACCTGCTGTATGTCAGGAATAACCAAATGTGCTAGGGGATATGAATGAAGAGAGGTCAGGCCAGGCACAGACAGCATCCAGGAAAGGACAAAGAGATTCAACTATCTAAGAAGGAAACCTTCTGAACCCCGACCCAGCTCAAAACACCAAAATGAAACTGGAATAACAAAAATATTTCAGTATGTAATAAGAGGTCTTATATCCCAACTTGTGATCCCAGAGGTGTTTAATAGTTATTTTAAGATCAAAAGCAATTTCAGGCATTTATTTACTCTAAAAATATTTATCAAGTGACTACAACATGCCAGGCACTGTTGTAGGCACCAAGGATCTATCAATAAACCAGTTAGATTAGTTGGGAGAGTTGAAGAGGAAAAAATAAGGCTGCTTGGGGTAACTAAAATGCCGTGTTATTAATATTTCACTTTGCTTGGAACTCAATGTGACATTTGCTTATCTATTCCCTGGTGAAGGAAAATAAATATTGCCTCATAAACAGTTTGCTTTAACCACAAATTCCAGGGGTCACAGGAGGATGGGCAGGGAATTGAAAATAAAAGGGGCATTAACAGTTAATAAAGTGGCAAATGACTAATGTAGTGATTTGGAGGACAGGGTTGTTTTTGTTTTTAGGTCCGTTAGGTAGGACTTGCAGTAGGCAGGTGACCTATAGGCCTTAATAGCCTTGCTCAGGTCACACAGGCAGTCAGTCAACAGAATGGCTAGAAAACAATGGCATCTGGATAGAATCTGCATTGGAAAGAGGGGACAGCTTCTGGTCTATGGTCTTACAACATGGTGACTGAGAACAAGTCCAAATCCTGGCCCTGGACAGGTTAGTTACCCTCCCTTGGACTCTATTTTCCCCATTGCAAATTGGGAATGCCTGCCCTTAAAAGGGTTAAAAAGATAATGAGTATCAAGCATCTCACTTTATGACACATAAAGGGTCAATAAATAGGAATTATTTCTACTTCCGAGATACCTCAGGCAGCCCATCAGTTACATCTTCCATGCAGTCAGGAAGCTGATCCTCTTTTTCTTTGGTCTCCAGGCTCACAAAATATTCAGTACATCATTTGCAGACCCTGACACAATCTGGGGCAGACCAGCATGAGGCCTGGAACCAGAGCACTGTCATACACCTCCAGGCTGCTAAGGTGAGCTGCCCATCAGCTGAAGCTGAAAAGGGACCTGTTTTTGTTCCCTAGGCAGGCCACCCTGCTGGGAAAATCCAAGCTCTGCCATCATTCCCCAGCCTGCGCGGCAGTGACTGCCCTCATTTTACTTCCAAGGCTTTAGTCCAGGGTTATTTTAATTAAAGGACTTAACTCCAAAGCAATCTTGCTGGCAGCTCTTAGGGGTAAAGGTAATGAGGCAGTGTTACTGGATTTGCTTCAGGTTGTTCAAATATTTCCTCCCAGACAGAAAAGCAGGTCAAGTCTCCCCTTAGCCCCACAGGCAATTCTTGGATGTCTGATTCAATTTCCACTCTGTTTTGTGTTTGTGCATAATTTTCCATCAGTTGGCAAATATTTGAACACCCAGCACGGCCCATATATAGTCAAAGTCAAGGAAGCTCTGTGACAGGAAAATACAGGCTGCTGTGGCATCCCAGAGCAGGTGCCTCTCTGCCTACCTTTGGGAGTCAGAAAAGCTTAACAGAAGAAGTGGCAAATAGGCAAAGACATAAGGGAGGAGCTCAAAGGATGGCAACTTTGGAGAAGAAGGTTGCCAGGTAAATGGAACAGCATGTGCAAAAGAAGGAAGACTGACACAGGAGAAGAAGGAAGGGAGGGAGAAGAGGAGGTAAGACATAGGCAAGGCTTGGGACCTCATGCACCACTGTAAGAAGTTTGGGTTTTGTTTTCATTGCATTGGGGAGACTGTACTGAGTTAGCAATGGGAGAGTGAAGTGAGCACAGTTTCATTCTATTATTTTGCAGGATATAGGGAGAGGAAAGGACCAGAGGTTGGAGGCTAGTTGGGAGGGAGCAACAGCAGGCTGGACCAGGACTGAGGGTAGTCCTGACCATGAACTTGGAGAGGGCATGAAGAGAACTAGGTAGGTGAAAGGATAAGGCCTCAGGGAGTGCCAGTGTAGGAAAGGGTAAGAATGACTTCTGAGTGCTAGCTTAGGCTGCCAGGACTCTGGCCCTGCTAACAACTGGAAAACTAAAATGATCACTCTAATCTTCAGGCCATAAACCCAGAAAATGGCAGCCTTTGAACAGGAGAATCTTGAAGGAGTGCAGAGGCCCTCGGGAGTGGGCTGTGCTGTACAGTCTGGGCATGACTACCACCTGCCGACCCCCCACCCCTACCACATCCGCCAGTGCTCAGTTCTGCTCAGTCCACTGCAGGGGCACCACCTGCTGTGCTAAATATTTTTTCAACACAGATTAGCCAAGGTTTACACCAAATTACCAAAAGAGGAACCACAATTGCCCATTCATCTGTCTTCCCTGCCTTCAAAGGGACCAGATGCTGCTCTCCAGGCCTGCTTCATTTACTTCATATAATCTTGTGAGGGAGACTAGCATCATCTCCATTTTAATGGTATGGAAAGAGTTAAATCCCAGAAGTTAGGAATAAACTGAGTCAAGATGCTCTATCCTTTCCCACACACCACAGAGGGTGTGATTTGTGACTGAGGTGGGGTGACTAGGGGAGAAAGCTCAGCCAGCCTAGGGGAGAAAAGCCAGTCCTGGGGTGGTCGTGCCCAAGTTGAGCCTCTGAACTCATGATGTCACTTCCTGTGATTTGGTAGAGTGAATGTATTCTACTCTACAGAGAACTCAAGACCATCTGGGTCCCACTGGAAACTGTGAATGTTCAGGTAGAGAATGACTGCAGCTTGGGGAAGGGCCCAAGATCGATAGAGGGAAAGACAAAGAGGAACCATACGCTAAGTTCTGGTCCCAGCTCTTGGGACCTCCAACAGCCCCTTCCCTCTCTGGGTTTTATCTTCCCTGTCCATATAACAAAGGGGCATGGAAAAGCCCTTTTGGCTCTGACAGGCTCTGGTCCTATAATCTCAGGCTCTGCCCAGGAGAGATGTCCACCTCCAAGCCCACTGGAGTAAAATCTTTACTCACTGTAACCCAGCCTGTCTCCCTTGCCCCTGGCAACACAAGGTAGCAGTTAGGAAAACAGCCCCACTATTTACCACGTCATGTGACCTTGGGCAAGAAACTTAATCTCTCAGAGCCTCTGCCTCTTCATTTGCAAAATAGAACTAATAACCGTACCTACCACTCGTAAAACTTAGGCACCTAGCACATAAGTGTTATACATCCCACCCTCACCCCAAAATTAGACAGGAGCCAAGTTTTAAGCCAACACACTTACAAAGTAACTAAAGTTCATTGTGTTCAGAGGGTGATGCCAAGGTTTGGCTCAGACTTTCCCAGAGCACATAGGCCACCTTCTCTTTCTAGTCCTCATCCTGCTTTCCAAGGCAGAGGCCCAGGCCCTGCCTGGGATTTTCATCACTCTACTCCTCAACTCAGAGCCTTGAGTCCTCAGATTAAGACAGAGAAAACAGGACTTAGGTGAAAGAAATTTGAGTCTCCAGTTCTGCCAGGCTGGACTCAGTCTGGGCATCCAAGGCTACTGGAGCCAGCAGAGGCGGCTCAGCACATTGACTCATGATCCACATCCTAATGCTACCAGCCCCACACAGCTATGAGTGCACCAGGCCTACATCGCCAAGTGGAGTTGTCAGCTTTTGTGTGAGGCCCCTGGGAAGCATAGATTCTTTCCAAGTGACAAACCTTATCAGGTCACTGCCCTGCTGAAGACTCCTTGGCCCCACAGAATGAAACCCTACCCAGGTCATTCACAGCCCCTCATTGACCTGGGTCCCAGGTACAAGTCTGCCCTAACTTCCATACTTTCTCCATTGTTACTGCACCATACTCCTCACTTTAGCTTCATCAAATTGCTGGTGCCTTCCTGGAAGTACAGCTCTTTGCATAAAAAGTTCCCCCTGCCTAAAATAACATTTCCCCATCCCTTGTCCTTGTGGATGAACTCCTTTGAACCCCCAAGATACTCTAAGTCTTTCAACTTATAGTCACTACCAGCAGCACTGACATCACAAGGGGGGAGGTCATTAGAAATGCGTGGTCTCAGGTCTCACTCTGGGACCCACATTTTGACAAGATCTCCAGGGGATTTTTGTGCACATAAAAATTTGAGAAACACTACCCTTTCTCTTCATCTCTTACCGTCCTGGAACTCAGATATCCTACATAAGAAAATAATTATGTGCTCTTGTCTTGGTGAACAGGAATAGTCAAAATATTTAAACCAATAGAACAGGGGCATCAACCAATCAGAAAGGACTTCAGGCTTAGGGGAAGCAGGGTTCTAAAGGCCTCCTGTTTGGCCAGGCATTAATGCTTAGTTGCTAGGCTGTGGGGAGAGGAGGAGGTCCCGAAGAAGGAGGCCATCTGGTAGAGGGGCTCTCACAGGTTGATGGCAGTGGTTACTTACCAACAAGTTTCAAAATATTATGGACAAATATGTGTATGTATAGGTAGGATAAATTTCCATATACATCTTGAACCCTTTTCACCCATGGTGTACACACACACACACACACACACACACACACATACACTACTACCTTGAACATGGCAGATAGTAGTTATTTTCTTCAGAAAAGTGGTACTGCCCTCTGCTTTCCCCAGCCCAGCCTCCAATATGCTTTCTATTTTCAACCCTATGTGAAGCTGCCCCAAGCAAAATAAGGTAACTAAATCTCAAAGCCTACCAAATGTTTGGTACATACAAACGTATACATAAAACACACCATCAAAAAGGCTCAATCAGACCCAGAATGAGCTAGGAGAAAAGGCAGCTGCATGTCACCCTGCTGGGAAACACGTGGCTGCCGCAAGTTTACTCCAGCAATCCTGCCAAGCTTCCAGGATGACTCTGGAGTCAGATATCTGAAATCAGGGGCTAATGTGTCTGTGTATCTTTGTAGGCACACTGCTATTATATCTCTGTGAAGAGTTTTAGAGAAGCTCTGCAGAAACTAGAAAATGAACCTGCAATTCATCAGGTGCTCAAGCGCCTCTGTGACCTCCATGCCTTACATGGCATCCTGACTAACTCAGGTGACTTTCTCCATGATGGTTTCATGTCTGGGGTCCAAGTGGACATGGCAAGGAAGGCCTACCTGGACCTGCTCCCCCTGATCCGGTGAGTAACTTAGACTTAGACCACATTGGCCTTCAGAGAATAACCTTAGACTCTGTTCACAGCTCACTTCAAACTCCAAACCCTTACTAATGGGGGGTCTGACAAAAGCAGCAATGGCCCTGGAGGGTGTTACCCCTAACATTATCACAGCAAACATAAACCATTATGAATTAATGAAAGAAAAAAAAAAAAAGAAAAGAAATTAGAAATAAAAATGCTTTAAGAATAAATTAGCTTTACATGGATGGAGCTGGAACATATTCTTCTTAGCAAAGTATCTCAAGAATGGAAGAAAAAGTATCCAATGTACTCAGCCCTAATATGAATCTAATTTATAGTTTTCATATGAAGGCTAAAACCCAATTATAGCACAGGAATACA
>CAUYON010168894.1:0-20830 GCA_963573935.1 Arctocebus calabarensis
ACAGGCAAGGCCCTTCCAGCCTGCAGTCCCACTGCTGCCCCACCCACAGCCACCGACAGGATCAGACCAAATAAACAGACACAACCACTTGCCCAATCTCCGCCACTTTAGCCTTCCTCAGGGTGTCCAGAAGCCTCATGCTGTCTCCCTGTGTCCCCAAAGGAAAGTTTCTGGGCAGATCCTGCCTGGCAGAGATGCCTGAAGTCCTCTCTCCCCAGTCTCACTGTGCCCAGCCGCAAGGAAGCTGTTACTCGTCCGCCATCTTGCTCCGCCCTCAATTCAGATTTTTTAAAAAGTATTTCCAGAAATACTGTAAGGAACAGGTAGACAAAATATGAATTTTTCTTTTTTTTTTCTTTTTACATATACATGTGTTAATTAGGTTTCCACTTTTGCCTTCACAGAATTTAAAAGGCTTAAAATTTTTTAACAATAACAATGTTTAAGACTAGAAACAAAAACCACGTAAAGAATGAACAAAGATAAATACATTCAGAAAAGAAAACAATTACTGCATCAAAATATTAAGCAATATTAATAATAAAAATGCCAAGAAAGTAACATTCACATTGTCAAATAAGAGTATGTCTATTATAGAATGCTTTGACTCTGAGGCTCAATATGAAGTCATCAATTAACTTATTTTTTTTCAAAGTCTCAAAAAATAGACAACTAATACCATGCAAATAAAAGTAAAAGAGAGTTTCAAAAAAAAGATCATGCCAAATCTTATAGATAGTAGAAAAAGAAGAAATATTTCAAAATTATTCTACTTGATCTGGATACACCTGATATTGAGATTGGAAAAAATAGATTGTTATAAAGGGAAATTACATATTTCACTTGTAAATGAGGATACAATATCCTAAACAATATATTAACAAGTTAAATTAAAAATTAATGTTTAAGTAATGTACTCTGGTCAAAATTGAATCTAATTTATGTGAGAGTTAGTCATATAACTCTTTTTTGTTTGTTTGTTTACTTTCCCTCACCTCCTCCCTCCTTCTCTCTGTCTGCTCTCTCCTTCCCCATGCCCCATTGTGTCATTGTCATTAATTGCCCTCAAATTAAGTTGACTACATAGGATTCATGCTTCTTCATTCCTGTGATGTTTCACTGAGAATAATGTGTTCCACCTCCATCCAAGTTAGTACAAATGCTGCAAAGTCTCCATTTTTTTGATGGCTGAGTAGTATTCTATGGTATGCATATAGCATAGCTTACCAATTCATTCCTGCGTTGAAGGACATTTAGGCTGTTTCCACATTTTAGCAATTGTAAATTGGGCTGCAATAAACAGCCTAGTACAAGTGTCTTTATAATAAAAGTTTTTTTTTTTTTTCTGCATAAATGCCCAGTAATGGGATTGCAGGATCAAATGGGAGAGCTAGGTTGGGTTCTTTGAGTTTTCTCCATACTTCCTTCCAAAAAGGTTGTATTAGTTTGCAGTCTCACCAGCAGTGTAAAAGTGTTCCTTTTTCCCCATATCTGTGCCAGCATCTGCAATTTTGAGATTTTGTGATACAGGCCATTCTTGCTGCAGTTAGATGGTATCTCAGGGTGGTTTTAATTTGGTTTATCAAAGATTAGATATGTAAGTTGTTGGTTTCATTTCCAGGTTTTCTATAAGATTCCAAGTATCTATGTTTCTATTTTTGTGCCAGTACCATGCTGTCTTGACCACTATGGCCTTATAATATAGCCTAAAATCTGGTATGGTAATACCCCATCTTTGTTTTTATTACTAAGAACTGCCTTAGCTATACGGGTTTTTTTTTCTGATTCCATACAAAGCGTAGAATCATTTTTTCCAGGTCTTGAAAGTAGGATGTTGGTATTTTTATAGGGATGGTGTTGAATTGGTAAATTGCTCTGGGAAGTACAGACATTTTAACAATGTTGAGTCCTCTCAGCCGTGAGCTTGGTACGTTCTTTCATTTGTCAAAGTCCTCTGCTATTTCCTTTCTTAGGTTTTCATAATTTTCTTTATAGAGGTCTTTCACTTCTTTTGCTAGGTATTTCTTTGGGGCTATGGTGAAGGGAGTTGGGTCCTTAATTAACAACTCATTTTGCTTTTTCTTTAGATGTATTTTCTTGTATCTTTAAAAAGTCTTCCTTCATAGCCTCTTGTATCTAGGTGATTTTTTTATTTGAGACAGAGCCTCAAGCTATCATCCTGGATAGAGTGCTGTGGCATCACAGCTCACAGCAGCCTCCAATTCCTGGGCTCAAGCAAGTCTCTTGCCTCCACCTCCCAAGTAGCTGGGACTATAGGTGCCCACCACAATGCCTGATCATTTTTTGGTTGCAGCCATCATTGTTTGGTGGGCCCGGGCTGGATTTGAACCCACCAGCTCAGGTGTATGTGGCTGGTGCCTTAACCCATTGAACCACAGGCGCCAAGCCTATCTAGATGATTTTTAAGAGTCAGCTTTAGACATCATGAGAAAATCTTGTTTACTAAAAATCCAAGCATGGGCCTTCTGGGATGCTGACCTAGATACTGAGAACTTTGTCTTACAACAATTGTGTAAGCAGAGCTACTCTAGTTCTTAAAAAAAACACTCACTGAACATCACTGTTTGCACTGTTTGGAACTACTTTAAAAGATATAAAAGTGAGTTTGATATGGAATTAATATATGAATGCATGATTGTCAAAAAGAATTGTCAATAAAATTCTTTCCAGCTAGTGAAGCATATTGAATTGTCTGAGATTTTTCATTGTTCCATGGCATTTGACTGCATCTCCCTCTCCAACTCCTTCCTGGCACCACTGTGCAGACTTATTTCATGTATAAGTTCAGGTTTTCCCACACCTGCAGAATAAGGAGCAGTTGTATGGTAGGTTTAATTGAAAAATGTTTTTTTAATCCTGTAACAACAGCAAAAGTAAAAAAAAAAAATGTTTAAAACAAGAAGGGAAGGGTGTTTATTAAGCAATGTAATCTTTTTTCACTTTTTATTATTTTTATTTTTTAATTTCAGATTAATGTGAAAAATGGGCAATAAACAACATGTTGCAATATTTGCATATGTTAGGTGAAGTCCCCCTTGTAGTTGTGTTCCACACCCAAAAGGTGTGCCAATACCTTCACATGTGTCCATTAAGTGGGAGCACACCAATCCCCCCCCACCTCTCCCCTCTCCTTCCTTCCCACTCTCACCAACTTGAATTGAATTGAAGTTTCCTCTTACCTGCATATGTATTGGATTGTCTATTGGCTTCATATTGGTATTGAGTACATTGGATATTTGCTTTTCCATTCTTGTGATACTTTTCTAAGAAGAATGTGTTTCAACTCCATCCAGGTTGATACAAAAATGTAAAATCTCCACCTTTTTAAATGGCTGAATAGTATTCCCTGGTATACATATACCACAGCCTGTTAATCCATTCCTAGGTTGATGTCCATTTAGGTTGTTTCCACATGTTGGCAATTATAAATTGAACTGCAGTGCAATTCATTGACTAGTGCAAATGTCCTTATGATAAAATGATTTTTTTTCTCTATAAAATCTAGTTATCAAGGCTTTGTCAGATTTGTAACATGCAAATATATTTTGCCATTCTGAAGGTTGCCTATTTGCTTTCACTATTGTGTCCTTAGCTGTGCAGAAACTTTTCAGTTTAATTAATCCCATTTGTTTATTGCTGTTGTTGTGATTGCCACTGAAGTCTTTTTCATAAAATCTTTCTCCAGGATGACATCCTCAAGAGTTCATCCCATACTTTTTTCTAGGATTTTTATTATTTCATGTCTTAGATTTGAATCTTTCATCTATCTTGAGTCAATTTTTGTAAGTGGTGAAATGTGTGGATCCAGTTTTAGTCATATACATGTGGTTATCCAGTTCCCCCAGTATGATTTGTTGAATAGGGAATCTTTTCCCCACTGTATGTTTTCCTTTGGTGTATCAAAGATCAGATGGCTATAAGGGACTGGTTACATCTTTTGGTTTTGTATTCTTTTCCATATGTCTATGTTTCTATTTTTGTGCCAATGCCATGCTGTTTTGATCAGTGTAGATTTGTAATATAGCCCAACGTCTGGTAGAGCGATACCTGTGCATTTCTTTTTATTACCAAAAATTATCTTCTATATATGGTGTTATTTCTGGTTCCATATAAAATGAAGAAGTATTTTTTCCAGTTCTTCAAAGTACAATATTGGTGTTTGGGGAGACTGTTTTGAATCTGTAGATTGTTTTGGGTTGTGTGTGTGTGTGTGTATGTGTGTATATATTTTTTTGAGATAGAGTCTCACTATGTCAACTTTGGTAGAGTGCTGTGACATCACATCTCACAGCTCACAGCAACCTCAAATTCTTGGGCTTAAGTGATTTTCTTGCCTCAGTCTCCCAAGTAGCTAGAACTACAGGTGCTGACCACAAAGTCTGGCTATTTTTTTGTTGCAGTTGTCATTGTTGTTTAGCTGGCCTGGGCCAGGTTTGAACCTGCCAGCCTTGGTGCATGTGGCCAGTGCCATAACCACTGTTCTTCATGTGCCAAGACAGTAGAACAGACATTTTCACAATGTTGATTCTTCCCAGCCAAGAGTATGGTATGCTCTTTCATTTGTTAATGTCTTCAGCTATTTCTTTTCTTAGGATTTCATAATTCTCTACATAGAGATCCTTCACCTCTTTTGTTAGGTATATTTATTCCTAGATATTTCATTTTCTTTGAAGTTACTGTGAAGAGAATTTTGTCTTTGATTAGCTTCTGGCACTGACTATTACTGGTGTATACAAAGGCTACTGATGTGTGATGTTATTTTATAACCTGAGATGTTACTGTATTTCTTGATCACTTCTAGAAGTCTTGTGGTTGAGTCTCTCAGGTTCTCAAAGTATAAGATCATATCATCATCAAAAAGTGTTTGATGATGATATGACTTCCTCTGCCCTATTTGGATGCCCTTAATGTCCTTCTCTTGCCTAATTGCATTGTCTAGAACTTCTAGCACTAAGTGGTGAAGAGGAAATTCTTGTCTGGTTCCACTTCTAAGTGGAAAAGCTTTAAGTTTTATTCCATTCAGTATGCTGTGGTTTTGTCATAGATGTCTTCAATCAGTTTAAGAACTGTGCCACCTATGCCTATATTTATAAGTGTTTGTGTTAGAAAAGGATGCTGAATTTTATGAAATGATTTTCCTACATCTATTGAGAGGATTATATGCTCTTTGTTTTTGCTTCTATTAATATGGGGAATTACTTTTCAGGTTTGAATATGTTTAAACAGTCTTGAATCCTTGGGATAAAGCCTACTTGATCATGATGTATAGTTTTTTGAATATGTAGCTGTAGTCTATTTGCTAAGATTTTGTTGAGTATTTTTACATTTATACTCATTAGTGAAACTGGTCTGTAGTTCCCCTTTTTAATTGGGTTCTTTCCGAGTTTTGGTTTTAGGGCACTGTTTGCTTCATAATATATGTTGAAGAAGGTCCCTTTCTTCTCAATGTTTTGGGATATGTTCTGCAGTATAGGTACAAGCTCTTTGAAGGTTTTATAGACTTCTGGTATGATCTGAACCATCTGGTTCAGGGCTTTTTGTTGTTGTTGTTGTTGGAAGATTTTTTAATTGTTTCTTTGATCTCAGTGCTTGATATTGGAGTGTTAAAGAGATCCGGTTTTTTTCCTGGTTAAGTTTAAGGAGATAGCATGACTCCAGGGATTGGTCTAATTCCTCCACATTGTTAAATTTCTGGGCATAGATTTTTTTGTAGTAGTCAGAGATAATCTCTTATATATCTTTAGTATCTGTTGTTACTTTTCCTTCTTCAATTCTGATAGAGGTTATTAAAGATTTTACTTCTCTATTTCTAATTAATGTAGCCAAAGGTTTATCAATTTTGTTTATCTTTTCAGAGAACCAACTTTTTGTTTCATTAATTTTCGGAATAATTCTTTTATTTTAAATTTTATTTATTTCCCATTTAACTTTAGTTATTTCTTTTCTTCTGCTAGGTTTGGTATTGGATAGCTCTTCCTTTTCCATATCCTATGTTTATGATATGCTCTCTTTTTGTTTTTCAAATGTGGGCATTAATGCAATAAATTTCCCTCTTAGGACTGCTTTTGTAGTATCCCACAGGTTTTGGTAGCTTATAGCTTCACTGTTGCCATGTTCAAGGAATTTAATAATTTCCTCCTTTATCTGTTTCTTGACCCAACTGTCATTCAACATAATATTGTTTAATTTCCATTCCTTTGTGTGAGGGTGAACATTTTTTTGGAGTTGCACCTTCATTGCCTTGTGGTCTGAGAAGATACACAGCATAATTTCAATTCTTTTAATCTTGTTGAGGTTTGATTTGCGTCCTATGATATGGTTTATTTTGGAGTATGTTCTATGCGCTGATGAGAAGAATGTATATTCCTTAGCTTTGGGATGGTGTGTTCTGCCTATGTCTATTAAGCCCATTTATTCCAGGGTCACATTTAGGTCCCCTGCATATTTGTTTAACTTCTATTTAGAGGATCTTTCCTGTTCTGTTAAAGTTGTGCTAAAGTCCTCAGATGTTATGGTGTTGTAGGATATCATAGTGCTCAGACCATTTTAAGATCTCTTTCATATATCTGGAAGCATTTAAGTTTGGTGCATAAATACTTAGAATTGAAATGTCCTCTTGTTTTATTATTCCCATGAGTAGTATGAAGTGACCATCTTTATCTTTCTTAACTTCAGTTGCTTTGAATCCAGTGGTATCTAAAAATTAGTTGTGACTTCTCCTTTCTTCTGAATTGCATTGGCTTGAAATATTGTTTTCCAATCTTTCACCCTGAGTCTTGCTTTTTCCTTCAACATTAGGTGTATTTCTTGGAAAGAACATATAGATAGCTTGTGATTTTTTATCCAATCAGTCAGCCTGTAACTTTTCAGTGGGGAATTTAAGCTATTTGTATTAATTGAGAGAATTGATAAGTATGGTGGATTTCTATTCATCTTATTTTGTGAAAGTCTATTGTGAGTGTTATCCTTTGTGCCATTGTGGAAACTGGGTTTTGTTCTTTAGTTTCTGGGTGTTTACTTTGTTGGTGGTCCATTGTGGTGGTCATTGTGGACAATAGGTCTAAGTTTGTCCTATAGAGCAGGTCTTATGGAGAATTTCCTCAATGTTTGCATGTCAGCAAAAGATGTGATTTCTCCTTTAATTTTGAAGCTTAGTTTAGGAGAATACAAAATTTTGGACTGAAAATTGTTTTGTTTAAGGTTAAAGGTAGATGATAATTCTCTGGTTGGAAAATTTCAGCTAAAATATCTGCTATCACCCTGATGGATATGCCCTTGTAGGTCTATTGATGCTTACTCTTGGCTGCTCACATAATTTTCTCTTTTGTCTTGACTTTGGGTAGCTTGATTACAATGTGTCATGGAGATACTCTACTTGTGTTTAGAAGAACCAGAGTTTGATATTCCTCTAAAAGTAATGTTTCTGAATATTTAATGAAACTTGAGAAATTTTCTTTTATGATATCCTCCACTAGTGCCTTCATTCCTTTTGGATGTTCTTCTTCCTTTTCAGGGATCCCTATAATTTGTATGTTTGAGTGCTTCATGATGTCCTATGGTTCTCTGAGCAAATGTTCTGCTTTCTCTCTCTTCTTGTCTGCCTCTTTAACTACTTGCATTAGCTCAAAAGCTTTGTCTTCAAGTCTGAGATTCTCTCTTTTCCATGGTTTAATCTGTTATTGATACTTTCTGCTGCATCTTTAAGTTCCCTGATAGACTCCTTCAATTCTTTAAGTTCCATCATATCCTTTCTGTGTTCTTCATATCTTTCATCTATTTTTGCTTTTGTTTTTCTACTTTCTTGACAATTCCCTTTATTGCCTTTTTCATCCATATTTTAAATTCCCTTCCTGTCATTTCCTTTAAATCTTCTTAGGTTGTATCCTCTGCAGTGGCTACTCCATGATCCCTTGGAGGAGTTGCTCTGTACTGTGTTTTCATGTTGCCAGAATTTTTCTGCTAATTCCTCCTCACATGTGTTTTCTTTTTGTTCTTTTCTTCTCAGACTTTTTCCTTTCACTGCCTATTTCACTTTAAATTACCTTGTCTCTGAGCTTAGGTATAAGGCCAAAAGGAAGAGAAGGGTAAAGAGCAAGAAGGGAGAAAGGAAAGAAAAAGATTTAAAAAATTTAAAAAATGAAAGAGAATGAAAGGAAAGAGTTGAAGAAAGGGAGAAAAGAAGGGCAGAAAGAGGAAAAGAGAGATGGGAGAAATGGTGATGTTTGGCAAGATGCTTTAACCCACACCCACAAATCTAAGACGTTGGCTGGCCATGCTGTATGGGTCCCTCAAGGTCAAGATCTCCTACCAGCCTGGGCAAAAACAAGACCCATCCTCTGCCAAGTATCGAAAGAAATAAGCAGTCTGTTACAGTTGGGACCTACCAATACTGTTTTCCAGTGGCCAAAGCTAGAAGGACACCCTAAACCATGACCTCATGGCCTTCATGACCCAGAATAATGCCATGACTCCCCAAGCCAGACCAATGTTGTGATCTCTTGCCCTCAGAGCATAGAAAACATTAGTAAAAATATAAAAAGTAAAAAAAAAAGCAGTTATATAAACTGAAGGAAAAGAAAAGAGGTATCTTAATTGTTGTATGAGAAATTTATGCAAGTAGGATAAGAAAATAAGAGAAATCTCTACAAAGGAGGAAAAAAGTAGGAAAATAAGAAAGAAATAAAAAAGAAAAGTAGCTGGAAAACCATAACCCTTGTTATTAAAAAAGGTAAAAATGAAAAAATAAAAATACACTCAAACCAAACCAAATGAAACAAAAAGCAACAAAAGGCAACAACAAAAAAGAAAAAAAACTAAGAAAAAAATTGGGAAAAAAAGCAAAAAAAGACAAATAAAAATATATATTTATATATAATACCTATTTACATATATATTTAATATATAACATAAATTTGTATTTATAATGTAAATTGGAATATATTGCCTTGACACCAGATTGCACTATGGTGTTGGGCAACAGAGAATACATGCTATTTTCGCTATAAAATAGCATTGGCTGGAACCCACGCTTCAGTTTTGGAGGAAAGCAGAACCTGTCCTCCTGACCTACTTGTTCCCAATCAGCACCTGGTCACTTTGCTAGCACTTAGTTCCTAGGGATTAGGATCTCAAAGCTCTCACTATATCTCTCAGGTGGCACATATTGACCACTTTCAAACAGTGTTCCTAATAACAAAGTGATTTTCCAGGGTCAAAGGGTGGCACTCAACTCACGCCAAAGGTAACTGCCCAAGCTCAGCAGGTGTGTCAGAGCCAGCCATGCACTAGGACCCCATGGACTGTTTCTCCTACTGGCTTTCCCACAATGGTGGCCTGCCCATAGACAAGCCAACGGGAGCTTCACTCCACCTGGCATTTAATTTCAGCTACCTGATGCTTCTTGAGTTTCCTTGCTCATTCCAGCTCCTGTAATGTAGTCCAGGGAACAGTCCAGTCCAGAAACAAAATCACAGGACAACCCTTTCCCAGCTCCAGTCCTCCATGGGAGGGCCTCTGGCTGCCCTCTGCTCTCTGCCTATATCCCCACACCTGCCCTCTGTGCTGGTCTTCCTCAGCTCCATACCTCTTCATTGGCTTCCAGAGTCTCCTACCACTTCACTGTGCCCCTGGAGCAATGTTTCTGGGTGGGTTTCCCAGCTAGAGGTGGCCAAAATCCTCTGTACCCTGTCTCACTAAGAGTAGCTGGCAAGGAGATGTTCTAGTCTGCCATCTGACTCCATTCCCCTGCCAAGTAAGTTATTTTGAATAGTGAATTTACAGTAAACAAAGAATGGCTATGTTCCCAACACCTTAAGTCAACCAAGACCAACAAGACTCTGATAGAATTAATGCAATACAAAACCTGTTTTCTGTAGTAAGGAGCTATTATTGAAGGAGCATATCTGCTCATTATTAAAATGGCCTTGCCGTTTTAAAGAACTTTTATCTTTTTCAAAGCTCTTTAAAATTAATTGTCATTTTATCCGTTTAACAATCCCCCAAATTAAAGAAACTGACAGACCCTACGAGCTAATTTTTCCATCCTTTACAGTTCCCATGCTCCAGAAGTCTTTAAAACTACACTTTTTTTATTTAGGTCACTGGACTGTCAATTTTTATGACTCAGGAGATACTCTTCTTATTCCTTCTATTCATATGAATGCCAGACCTTTTCCATTTGATTCTTTTTCAAGTTTTACTTCTGAGTAATGTTAAATCTTCAATATCATTTTAATTTTCCTTTTTCTTTTTCTACAATATTTCCTTCTCAGATCACTTTGAATTTGAAACAAACTGAGGCTGACCCTTTTTCTTTTTGGTGAACAAAGAAAAGATCCTCTAGAGAAATTAAATAAATTGCCTGAAATCACATATACCGGGATCCAAAATGCTATAGCTCTTATATGACTTCCAATGAATAATATAATGATATGATCTAAATTTATATTTACCCAGAAAACCTTTATTAATTCTCTCAGAGCCACCAATATTTCTGCTCAAAGATTATGATAAAATTAAGACTAATTACCCTATCAAGAAATAGTACCATTATCTAATATTGATTGGAAGAACATTCTCTACCAGAGAGTGTAATGTATGCCTTACTTAATTTGTCTCTTACAAAACATTGTGAAATGAGATTTTGCGATACAGGCCATTCTTGCTGGGGTTAGATAATATCTCAGGGTGATTTTAATTTTCATTTCTCTAATAATTAGGAATGATGAGCATTTTTTCATGTGTTTGCTAGCCATTCATCTGTAATCTTTAGAGAAGATTCTATTCATCTCTCTTCTCCATTGATGTATGGGATTGTTGGTTTTTTCCTTGTGGATTAATTAAAGTTCTGTATAGATCCTGGTTATTATCCTGATTCAAAATATGCAAATATCCTTTCCCATTGGATAGGTTGTCTATTTGCTTTGGTTTTTGTCTCCTTGGCTGTACAGAAGCTTTTCAGTTTAATTAAATCCCATTTGTTTATTATTGCTGTTGTTGCTATTGCCATGGCAGTCTTCCCCATAGAGTCTTTCCCCAGGCCAATATCTTCCAGTGTTTTTCCTATTCTTTCCTTGAGGATTTTTATCATTTCTTGCCTTAAATTTAAGTCCTTTATCCATCTTGAATCAATTTTTGTGAGTGGAGAAAGGTGCAGGTCCAGTTTCAGTCTTTTACATGTGGATATCCAATTCTCCCAGCACCATTTACTGAATAGGGAGTCTTTCCCTCAGTGGACGTGCTTGTTTGGTTTTATCAAAAATTAGGTGTCTGTAAATTGATTCTTGCATTTCCAGGTTTTCTATTTGATTCCAAGTGTCTATGTCTCTATTTTTGTGCCAGTACCATGCTGTCTTGACCACTATGGCCTTGTAATACAGCCTAAAATCTGGTATGGTGATACTCCCAGGTATTTTTTTATTACTAACAACTGCTTTAGGGGATTTTTTTCTGGTTCCATATAAAATGCAGAATCATATTTTTCCAAGTCTTGAAAGCAGGATGTTGATATTTTAATAGGGATGGCATTGAATCAGTTAAATTGCTCTGGGAAGTATAGACATTTTAACAATGTTGATTCTTCCCAGCCATGATCATGGTATGTTCTTCCATTTTTTGATATCCTCTTTTATTTCCTTTCTTAGAGCTTCATAACTTTCTTTATAGAGGTCCTTCACCTGTTTTGTTAGGTATATTCCTAAGTAATTCATTTTCTTTGGGGCTATGTTGAAGGGAGTTGTGTTCTTAATTAACCTCTCATCTTGGCTATTGTTGGCGTATACAAAGGCAACTGACTTGTGGACATTGATTTTATATCCTGAGACATTACTGTATTTTTTGATGACTTCCAAGAGTCTTGTAGTTAGTCTTTTAGGTTCTCTAAGTGTATAAATTAAAATAAGTTATTTGTTAAGAATATGCCTAGCTACTGTAAGAGTTAGAGCAGTGCTAATTAAGAAAGAAAATAGCTATTGTTTCACGTCATAAAGAGGACTCCCCTTGTTAAGTTCTAAATTAAAATAAAAAAACATTGTGAAATGAGCATTTTTCTTATTTCATTTTTCAGTTGAAGTATTCAAGATACAGAAGAATTGTCTCTGCCCAATTCGTGAAGCCATATATGAAAATATGCATCAGGCCCAAGGAGGCATGTGAAGGATGTGAGGCTTCTGCTCGCTCCTCTTTCACCATTATGCCATGTTATGAGGATAAAGCATGAGTTAGTTTTTGCTCTTTACCACAAAGATTGAATAAATCCAAAGCAGATCATTTGGAGGCATACATACTGTCTCCAATGTGCAATGACAGGGAAACGTTTACAATATAATACAGATAATTACCTTGGTTAGGTAATAGAGATTGTAAAGGAAAAAGAATCCATGGATCAGTGGTAACATGTTTCTCTCACAAAAACAAAACAAGAGAAAGGGGTCAATGTGGAGATGAGAAGGCAGCTATATTTAGGATGAAAGGGCCTTTTTATATAAGGGTTTCTAAGAGAGGCACTTGCTAAGACTGGGTTCTAGCTCAAGGAATGAGCATCCCTATACTTGTACTCTAAACATCATCTTGGTTTTCTTTTGAATGACCATGAATTTTATAAGATGTACACAGACATATCAAGCAGGGGAATTGGGGGGGAACATATTTATATGTACAGTTTGCATTTTCTGTGGTACAAATATACCTTCATATATGTGTTTTTTATTCTGTATAAATTACTCTTTTCCTATAATCTTACACTGGGTGAAATGTAAGCTTGTGAGGAGAGGGGTGATATGAGCTCATGCCTTTATCTATATAGTTGACTAACTACTGTATTTGCAACTCCTCAAAAAGTGGCCAGGCACATAATAAGTGCTTAATAATTTTTTAAAAGAATTATTGAATAATTGGATTCTACCATGATAGTTGGATGTAATTCTGCTTGTCCTGAACAGTAAATACTCCTGGCAGTGCTGGGGAATGGCTGTGCTGATACACCTAAGCTGTGATTAGGACAACCTCATTGAAAAGTTACATCTGGGGATAGTGTTTTAAATTGATTACCTGCTTTGTGCTTTCCAGAAGACATTACCAGCACTTTGTCTCAGTTTATTTGGCAAACAACTCTATAAGAACAGTCTTATTATACTCGTTGGATGGATTAAAAAACTAAGGCACAGATTGTTTGAGTGATTAGCTTAAATTCATAAAACTGATATAGAACTGACAAACTACTGAACTAGGATGAAAAACTGGGTGTCTAACCCCTGTTCTTTCCACAACCCTGTGTGGCACTTACTGAAATATTGAAATACTGATCAAAATGAAAAAAAAATCATGAACAAGGAATTAAAGGATCTTTACTGTCCTGCTGTCAGTGGATTAGAGCTAAAAGAATAAAGTCCTATGAGGCATTTGCTTTTTCAGAATTAAGAACAGCGAAAGAAGGGGAGGGGACAAGATTAAAGAAAAGAAGACATTTGCTGTTTCAAATATATTAAAAAAATACTGGCAAACTATGGTGAGGACTCTGAAGAAATAACTCATAAAAACAAAAAACTAACATGCTAATGAAAAAGTCATGAGCAGCTAACCCAGTCCCTCAGCATTAGTTCTTTCTATAAATAATAAAATGTCTTGTTTGTGTGTGAAAATAAATTCCAAAGTATGTGGGGAGTCAGGGTAAAGGAAGAGACAAAACAAATAGACTCTTCAGGGAACATAAACTGAAGAAGATTTAAGTAACAGCTTTTGAAAACTTGTATATATCCAGAGAATCCTTTTCTTATCCCTTAATGAAGTCCCTTCACTCTCTGATTTTAAATGAGTTCTGATCAGTAAGCACTTTGGGAAATGAGTTCTTTTGAGTGTAACTTCCCGAGAAAGAGAGAAGCCATGACATTGATACATACATAGTACCAATCAACTTTTGTTAAGACTTTAGCAAAAGGAAAGTGCTGGAAGCACACATTTCATTCTCTTAGCTCTCTAACCTGGATGAGAAATAAATGTTTTCAATTTATATTCATGAAGGAACTTTTCAGGGGAAGCAGATTATTCTCTTTCATTTGCCACACTCCATCTAATCTTACATATATTCATTAATACAACAAATATTTATTGAATGCCTACTATGTAGCAGAAATTAATGGCACAGCAGACAAACGTGTTCTCATTAAGTGTGTGAAGACAGACAAAAATCTACAGAACATATTTTGGTGATAATTATCAGCAACTTTTAATATGTATTTCATCTTTACCACCTTTATCACAATCATCTCTGCGTGACTTACTTTAGTGCCTCTCAAATATGGACCCGCTTTTTATCTCTCCCTCTACTATTGAATCAGCAGAGACCCTCTTATTGCCTCACATATGTGGCCCAATCTTTGAAATCTAGTGGGAAATTGTTGCACATGCCAATCAATTTGGCTTTCCAGGGCATTATAATATTGGTCTGTAATTTATCTGGTGAGGAACCTGAGCCACAACTCAACACTAAAAAGAAACTATTTTTTTTAGGAGAATCAACCACACTCTTGATTTGGTGATGCACTCAGTGTGTGCAATTCTAAATTCTAGATAGGATTTAGTATTGGGCATCTCTCTCGCTTTTTTTTTAATGGGGCAAAATCTTAAAAGGAAGGCTAAAAGTTGGACGTAATTGCCTTGAGGAAGTAGGATTCTGGGTAGGGATAGAGGTAGCTCATTTCTCCTCTTCTTATGAGAATCATAAATACTTATTTTTTCTTATTTTAAAAACAAAATATATTTTTAAATGTACAGAAAACTATGTCAGGCAAACAAAATGAATAAAGATTTACACAATATAACAAATAATTATGCATGTCCCAACTAACCTAAGAATCTACTTGCCTTATGCAAAATTTATTTATCTTTTTAAGAGGTATGTATGTCATTTCTAACTTTTTCACTTACAATATTGTAATAAGGATTACAGTACACTTTCCTTTTAGCAGATGTGAATTTCTCCAAAGTTTATTTCTAAGAGTGAAATCCTATCTACATGCATTGCCAACTTCACCATACATGGACAGTTGCATTCCAAAGGGACATAGCAGGTTACTTTCCCTCCAAGCAGTATATGAGGGTACTCATTGTTACAATACTTACCAACATTTGGTGTTAGTGTTTAAAAACAATGATTTTTTGATCAATCTATTGGATGTGAGGTACTAGTTTACTATAATTTAAATCTACACTTCCATGATTGCTGCTAATGAGTTTGAGGAACTTTTCATCTGTTATTGACCTCCCATTTATATCACTTATCCTGACACTAAATAATACAAAGGTTATGAGGAAAAATATTCCAAAATTTTGTCTTTTTATTATGCATATTTATGCTATGTCAGTACAGATGCTTATCTTTTACACTTACAAAAGGCTTTGAATGACTGATTTAGCCAGCCTAAGCTTCACTTTCCTCATGAATAAAATGAAACTATTGATAGTATCTCTTATAGTTATTAAACAGAGTAAAAGTGATAATGAATTTGAAGTGCTTAAGTACCTGTTAGTATCATAGTATTTAATAACCTGCTCATATGTTTATAGTCCTCTTCTCTCCGGAAATTAATAGTCTTTCTACCAGGCAGTGACCCTGCTGGTCTTATTCTCATTGCATGTCCATCATGGAGCATAATGCCTGACACATGATACATATTCAACAATTATGAATTCAATGAATGAATGCCAATTATTATTATTAGCATACTTTCTAGAATTTCTATGTGCATATACAAACATATAGAAACATATGTGTTGTGTTTATATGTATGAGTATTTATAAGAATGTGTTCAGACTATACACATTCTTTGACTTACTTTTCCTACTTCATATATTATGGACAAGTTTTCATATCTGACAGTTCAGTGTATTCCACTATAGACTATCTCCTTTCAACTAGAACTATAAGGATAGACAGGCTATTGTGTGGGTCTGAACAATGCTGTTGTAATTGTTCTTTTATTTATATCATTACACTAGTTGTAGATCCTTAGTATCATTTACTGCCTAAATTGAGCATCACTTTCATTAATCTTAGAATTTATTCCCTTTTTGGAGTCCAATTTCTTGTTTCCAAAATTTTGTTAAACATTTTAAACTTGATGTCTCACTGACCTCAAATTCAATTTATCCAGATTCAAACTAAACTTTTTCTATACATAGCTTTTCATCATGATTTCTCTATGTTTGTTACTGGCATTGGCACATAACTTCTGGAGTCACTGGTCCTGAGCATAGTTGTTTGGGCTCATTCCAGCATGGAGGACTATGTGAGCCTATAAGCCCACAAATACTGTATATTCATTACCAACTCATACCAAACTGTTCATAATTTGAACGTGCTTTCTACATTTTCACTTGTTTGTTATATGTCCCTGCAGCCATCTTAGCCAACTTTTTCTACTAGTAAAATTCTACCTATTGAAAGTCACTTCCCTCTGTGATTCTTTCCAAAAAGACCTCACATAAATCTGTTGGCCATTTAGAATCTAATGACCTAAACAATCCCATTTCCTGATATGTGATGCTAATGCTTAACAGTCATATTCCCAAATCTGTCTTAGATTTTATAGCTACTTAAGGCTTTAAGGTTTTCAAAAAGATTATTACATTTAGGAAGCCAGTCATTTTTCTCTCCTAATCTAGAAGGCACAAAAATAATTTCCATACAATATTCCATTTTGAACCCTTGCTGCTGCATAGGCTTCAAGCATATTTATATTTGTCCTGTTAAAAAAAAATGCAGCTTTCTCAAATCTGCACCTAAGGCTAGCCAACACTTTTCTTTCTCATGTATAGGCAGCTACTTTAATAGACTACACTGCTGTCTTCACATTCTTAGGATCCATTAGCTTGTCAATCCACTTAGATTTGTACAACCAACACTCTACTAAAAGCTATTTTCAACGATTTACTTGCCAAGGCATCTCATTTGTCCTTATCATATTTGATTACTTTTAGACTTTTAAGTGTGCCATATGATTAGCCTACTTTCTTGCCATAATGTGTTTTTTCTTAATTTGACTCTATCCTAATTTTCCTCTTACCTGATTATTCTATCTCAGTCTCATTCACTTGCTTGTCTCTCTATTTACTACTTTTTCACTATAGATGACAATTGAATGGTTCAACATGTGACACAACTTATCTCAATCTCTCTCTCACCCCCACAACTGATCCAGAGCCCAGAAGCTGAATCTTTTACAACCCAGTGATCTGGGCATCTACTACCAATTGATATAAGGTGAATCAAATGTTGTTCTTTCTCAGAACTTGGTCCTTTGCTAATCTTTACTTTTC
Organism: Arctocebus calabarensis; assembly: GCA_963573935.1. NCBI lineage: Eukaryota > Metazoa > Chordata > Mammalia > Primates > Lorisidae > Arctocebus > Arctocebus calabarensis. The sequence goes on from CAUYON010168894.1 coordinate 17,336, forward strand.
ATGCCTTCATTTAAATATGTTTCATTATGCTTTTATGCTTGGGGAGCAGATATTCCCTGACATATGTATTTAAGAGTCATCAACATTTCTGTAGTCATTGAAATGGATGAGGAAAGGAAGAGTACAGAGAAAATGAAATGCTATTGTTTTTTAAAATCTACTACAAATACAAGACCAGATAAATAAAGGATACACATGTTATCTTCGAAATTTATATTATAAAATTGGCTTAGGAAAAGACAAAGGAAAGGCAATAATGGTAGTTGGTTCATGGATGAGCATTTGACCCAAGAAGACCTTATTGTGTTTATTGAGTTTTTTCCTGAATATTTGCTGAGATAATTGATTTTTTTCTCTTTCCCCATATTTCCTCAGTGAGAAATAAAAGGAAAAACTGAATTCATTGGTATTAATGTATATACAATGACATCTAAGATTCTATAAATCCTTATTTTATTTCAGTATTATAAAAGTATCAAAATATTTGATTCACCACATTTTTTCTTTCTTCTTCCCTGCCTTTTAAATATTTTATTTTTATTTTTTATTTCAAAGTATTAGAAGGTTCACATGTTTTGTTTAAACACTTTGCTTTTTTGTACAGATTGAGTCAAAGCTACAAATGTGCTCTTCATCCAGATAGTGTGCACTGTACCCAGTAGATATAAATTTACCCATCTCCTTCTCCTCTCAGCCCCCAGCCTGATTTTTCAGATTTACTTCTGTGTTGATCAATTAGTTCCAACTTGGTATTGAATATATGTGTTTGTTTCTCTATTCTTGTGATTTTCACTTAGAAGAATGGTTTCCAGTTACATCCAGGTTGTCACAAAATATACTACATCACCATTTTCTTTTGTAGCTGAGTAGTACTCCATAGTATGCATATGCCACATTTTATTAATCCATTCATATATTGGTGGGCACTTGGGTTGTTTCTACATATTTGTGATTTTAACTTCTACTGCTATAGACATGTGAGTGCAGGTGTGTCTTTTTATAAAATAACATTTTTTTTTAAATATATACTCAGCAATGGGATTACTGGATCAAATTGTAGGTCTACTCTAAGGTCCTTCAGGTATCCCCATACAATTTTCCATGGAAGTTGTACTAGTTTTCAGTCCTACCAACAATGTATAAGAGTTCTTTTCTCTCTACAGTCACACCAGCACCTGTTGTTTTGAGACTTTCTTTCTTTTTTTTTTTTGAGACAGAATCTCAAGCTGTCGCCCTGGGTAGAGTGCCGTGTCGTCACAGCTCACAACAACCTCAAGCACCTTGGCGCAAGTGATTCTCTTGTTTCAGCCTTCAAAGTAGCTGGGACTACAGGTACCCACCACAACGCCCAGCTATTTTTTGGCCCAGATTGGATTCGACCCTGCCAGCTCTGGTGTATGTGGCTGGCACCCTAACTGGCTGAGCTATAGGCTCCAAACCTGTTTTGGGACTTTTTCATATGTATGAACCATTTTTATTGGAGTTAGGTCATATCTCAGTGTGGTTTTGATTTGCATTTCCCTGATGATTAGCAATATTGAGCATTTTTAATATGATTCACCCACATTTATCTATTGAAATCCCTCAATGTTTATTTGGTTGGCTTTACTGTGTCTGGAATTCCCAATGGCCATTCTTTTATTAGGTCCATGAGATCACTTTTTAGATCCAGGACAACTCCCTGGAATTGATTTGAATTTACCCTCTGAAATCTTACCTCAGAGACAAAACCTGATTTCCTTCCTTCTTAATACTGACTTAAGCCATTCATTCTGTCTCTCTTGGGATTCTTACCCTCCTTGTATTCTAAAATACTGGGTAGAGTTTCATTTACCTGAACTCCTAATTCTTTTTATACCTTACAGAGAAGTTCAAACATATCCAGGCAGAAAAATAAACCTATTAAAGCAACATTTTGAAAGATGACTGCTTATCAAATTTTGTGCTTTGTAAGTGCATAAGAAACAAGTCAAATACTCTATAACAAAACCTGGAGGGGTTCTTTAACTCACGATATTTGGAGACAACAAAAATAAAAATAGATTTTTTTTTGTCTTCATAGTTATGCTAAATAATTATGTTCAGATAGAATCAATCCAGTAGTCATTTGATATTAGTTTCTAATTGCCTCTGAAATAAGAAACATGACAGTACTTACTCATTTTTTTTAAAGTAGTCTTTGTATTTTTCTGGTTTAGGTTTTTTAACCAAGTTCTATTGATCTTCTTTAAGTCTTTCTAGCATGTTTTTACTTATCTGGGAACTTTTTGAAAATTCTCAAAAAATCAAATTATTTTTGATAATTTTCAAAAAGTTCTTAGACTTTGCCAATACACTCCTCCAATATATATTTGTCTTTTTCTGAAAATAGTACATTTTCAGAAACTTGTCATTCATCCTGAGCCCTATGGGCAGAGTTGGAAGCTGAGATATTTCCAAGGAGAACATCATTAGATTTTCCCTTGGAAGAGAAGCTCAGGACTTTAATGGTCAGAAAATGTTTTTGAAGCTACTGTAGTGTAGCTAATGCAGTAAACAGGTCTTTTGTCTTTTTAAGTGTTCTTAGTCATCACTGTGAGGTAATAGTTAAAGATAGCAAAGTTGCAAAGATTAAAAATCTACAAAAGTTCATCCACTTTAAAAAATTCTTGTAGCCAAGGTTTATTATTTCTATCTCATGCACATTGGTTGATAGAAACTAAACTTTTAACTTCTACTGAATGCTTTTATTCCTGAGGAACATCTAATAAATATTCATTCTTTCTTTTGACTCTTGTTAGATGAAAGTATTCATTTAAATAACCAGTTGAGGCGTAGCTGTTTAAATGATTTATTTGCATTTCTGAAGCCCTCCAAAAAGGATGAAATCTATTTCAGTGGTCTCATCTGGGATCTTGCTGTATTTTCTTAGGGTACCTGGGTTTTATTTGATAACTCAGGGATTACTTTGGGACAGTACTTCTCATAGGGTTGCACTCAAGAACCTTCGAAAATAGGGGAGAATTAACTAATATGTGGTAAAGCTCTAGAAATAGCCCCAAAGAAGACACTCCCACTAACACAGGAGTATGTTTATTAATTTGCCAATTCAAAGAATTGTCTTTCCATGAATAGGACTATAATTTTAGATTCAGTCTCTCCATAAACATTCCCCAACTTAGCTTGTACCCTAATATAAAAGACAGTGAGATGATATGTGAAGAACCTGGGCCTTATGTTAGATGATCACAGATTCAATTCATGGCCCAATAATTTACTACCTGTCTGGCTTGGACATTCAGAGTGATCTCTGAGTGTCAGTCTTCTCCATTATGATAATCTGTGAGGTAGATATTACAGAGGATTCCACCTTAAAAGGAAATGTTAGAAATGACAGAAAGGGAATTTAGAATACAGATGATGAAAACAATCAAGGAAATGAAGGAAACAATGAAGGAAAATGCTGATAAAGTGAGAAAAGAAATCCAAAAAGAGAATCAATTAAGAGATGAACGC
>CAUYON010168902.1:0-27942 GCA_963573935.1 Arctocebus calabarensis
TTTTTTATTGAATCATAGTTGTGTACATTAGTTCAACCATGGGGTACAGTGTGGGGGCTTCACATGCAATCTGAGATATTTTATCAACCTGATTGACATACCATTCATGATATTTTCTCGTTTACTATATGAAAACATTCAGAATCCATTTATTAATAGACATATGGGAAAAAGATATCTGGGCAACTCATAATCCTTTAGAAAATTATGTAATAGTACAATAAATTCAATAGTTGTAGGTAGTTGGAGCTTCAAGAAACAATGGTTGGTATCCCCTACAGGACCTAATCCTTATGCATGTAAGAACTGTGTACTCTGGACAATTCTTTTTTAACAAAAAGTGAACAACAGGACACAGATTCTTTGCAGTAGTAAAAATTTAGAAGAAAGGATAGCTTTGTCTGATTTTTTATTTTTGAGGCATTAGCCATCAGCTGCACACAAAAGATCTAAAATTTTGATAGAAAACTCATAATCTCTGCACACTGAAAAACCAAAGAACAGAATTTAAGGCAATTAACAGATGCTTCAAAATAATGGGAAATCAAGTAACTGTGAGATTAGAGAAAAAAAGATCCACATTTTGTTTATAAACTCTGCCTAAATCTCTTTCACTCCTGGTCTTGACAAACTTTCACACAAGCTCGTGATAGACTACAGGAAAGGATAAACATACTGAACTAAACTGAGATGACAACACAGAATTTTCAGTGGAATTCCAATAGGCTAATTGCCTGCTAAGACCATGAAAAGAATAACAAAAAAGTAAACAATTTTACCAATACATAAAGCAAAGTCTTAAGCCTCTTGATTCTATAACCAACAAAATTATCCGTTAAGAATGAGGGTTAAATAAAACCATTTTTAAATAAAGAAGAAAAACTAAGATAATATATTTCCAGCAGACCAATGCTGTAAGAAATGTGGAGGGAAACTTTTCAGGCTGAGAGGATGTACATGTACAAGGAAAGTCAAGATCTTGAAGAAAATAAAAAGAACATTGGATATAGTAAATAACTTGGTAAATTGAAAAATATTTTTCTTTCTTCATAATCTTTAAAATACTCATTGAAGAGTTTAAAGCAAATATTCTTGCGTTGCCCTAGGGAGTTTGTTATTTTACTTATATGTGATATATATAACAGCTCTAATATGAAAGAAGGTGGTGGCAAGAAATTATTTACTTATTTCATTTTATGTGAAATGATGCAATATTAACACAAAGAAAAATTAAGAATATTTAATATTGTGATCCCTAAAACGACCACTAAAACATTCAATATAAATGGTAAAGCTAAAATAGTGAATAAAAGCATTAAAATGAGAATACTAATAATACTTATATAATCCAACAGAATGAAGAAAAAAGAACTAAGAAAATAGGAGAGGCAAACAGAAATGACAGAAAAAGGGTAGACCTAAATCACAACTGTGAATAATTACATTAAATATTAATGAACTAAGCACTCCAATTAAAAGTCAGTGGTTATCAGAACGGATTGCAACAAAAAAACCCTGAACTATCTGTTATCTGTAAGAGATTCCCTTTAAATAAGAGACATAGATAAGTTGAAAGCAAATCAATGGGAAAAGGTTTGTCACGCTTACAGTAAGCCTAAAAAGCAGAAATGGCTATGTTTAAATCAGGCAATCTAGTCCGAAAAAAGGCAAGTATTTCCAGAGGTAAAGAAAGATATTTTATAATGATAAAATATTCAATTTATCAGAATAAACATAATCATATATGTTTATGCAACTAATATCAGAACTGAAAAAATTAGAAGGACAATTTCACAATCAAATTTGAAAATTTTAACACCACTCTTATCAATTGATAAAGCACCTGGACAAAAAGAATTAATAAATACATAATTTTAAGAGCAATGTCAGTCACCTTGACTTAAATGACATTTATAGAACACTGCATCCAACAACTAAGGAAAATGCATAATTTTTAAGGACATATGGCATCTTTACCAAGATAAGCAGGCAATATGTAAGCATATAAATGAAGTGCCAATAAATTGAAAAGAATTAACTTATACAGAGTATGTTTTCTGGTTATGAAAGATTTAATTAGACATTAAAAACCATTAAATACCTAACATACTCACAAATATTTTAAAATGAAACATAACCTCTAAATGACCTGAGTCAAAGAAAAATTACAAATGAAATTGAAAAATATTTCAAACTGAATAATAATGAGTAAACATATCAAAATTTGTGGGATACAATTTAATCAGTGATAAGGAAACTACAGCTGAGCGTGGTAGCTCATGTCTATAATCCTAACACTTCTCGAGGCCAAAGAGGGAGGGTGTCTTGAGTGCTGGAGTTTGAGACCAGCCTAAGCAACAGTGAGATCTTTCTCTACTAAAATATAGAAAAACAAAACAAGTTGGTTGTTGTGGTTGCCCATAGTCTCAGCCACTTGGGAGGAAGAGGCTGAGGCAGGAGGATCTCTTAAACACAGACGTTTGAGGTTTCTGAGAGCTAGGCTGGTGCCACCACATTCTAGCTTTGGTGACCGAGTGAGACTCTGTCTCAAAATAAATAAATAAATAAAAGAAAAGAAAAAAGAGGGATACTACCACATTAAATGTTTATATTAGAGATGAAATAATTATCACTCTATATCAAAGATAAAGGAGAAGTTCAAAAGAATGAGGTAAATTTTAAGTCTTTTAAGGCCATAATAGATAATCTGATGTTTTGAAGAAAATGAAATTTAGATATTTTGCATTTTCAATATTTCTTTTCTCTTAGTCCAAGCAAGTCTCAATATTTAGTTAACTAGACAAATTTGGATTAAATGTATCTATGTTTTGGATTTTTTATAATCTCTCAACCCCTCATCACTTAGTTATGGGTCCTTGATTGGTGGTCCCTAATATATGAGGTTAAATTAATTAAGTATACTTGTGCTGGTACTGATATCAGCATATCAGTCCAGTAGGATTTTCTAAAGATTAAAGAGGATTGAGGTGAGCTATTTTAACAGACATTTCTTACCAAAGCCAAACTTTATCTTATAGAATAACTAAAAACATGTATAGCTGGTTTCACAGATGTCCTTCAAGTAAGTCAAGCTCAAGACTTTTATGTGGTTCCCCATTCTTAATCTTGTAAACTACTCAGTTGAATGCCTGGATTTAGTTGACACAGGATGAGAATGGTATGATCTTCACATTCAATGTTGATGTTTGAGAACTAATTTGGGAGCTAATTCTTAACCACATCAAAGGAAGCATCATTTCAAAGTCACAGACATCAGACAAACTTCTAGACATGAAAAAAATTAAGGTTTCCATTATTTACAATATTCATAATGGGTTGACCTCATTCAGCATCGCAATGCAAATTTTAAATAGTGAAAAAGTTGAAGCCTAGAATAGACAAAATTTTGATTTTAATCTTTGTGTGCCATGTAAATGCAATCACGTAACATCTAAATTGGTGCTCTCTATCCATAATATATTTAGTTTGCATAGGCCAGATATTGCAGTATTGGTGACCAACTAGTTTTACTTTCTTCCATTACTTTATTTGGTAAAAAAGTACAGTGCAAATACTCCTTCTTTAAAGGGGCCTTAAAAAAAAAAATAAAGAAATACAGTGTATAGCATCAGCATAATTTAATCCAGCTGCCATTGTGTAATAGACAAAATATTAATTTTTAACAATGTGATTGGTGCTTTAGAGTTTGTAGAAAAACGTGTCTAACCTATGCGTGTGCTGCATTTTACCACATATAAATTATAGTACTGAGGGATTAAGATATTATTACTATGTGACCTATTATGGGAGGTATTTTAGGAGATTATTGCCTTATTTGAGGGGGTGGTACAAAAGACTTCGGGTTCTTAATGTTAAATTATTAATTGTTTATTAAGGATAAATGTACTAATCATTAGTCTCTTGTAAGGCAATGCTCATACCTTATATCTCCTATATTGGTAAGCTGTATTTAGTGAGAAGCCTTGCGGATGTCAGAAATAAAAAGTGGTTTGAAAATAGTATTTGAATTGAGGTAGAAAACAATCTAGGAAGACTAGATTCCAGGTGCCAATTGACAAGATGGCTCCGGGAACTCATGACTAAAATTGAAATGGGGTGTGGGGCAGCATGTGTAGCTCAAAGGAGTAGGGCGCCAGCCCCACATGCCAATGGTGGCGGGTTCAAACCCAGTCCCAGCCAAAAAGAAACGGAGTGTGAAATAGATCTACATCTTCTTTTCTGGCAATATATTTCCATGGCCTTATAACAGAAATTAGATTGTCATTCCTTGACCAATTTCAATATCATTTTTCTTCCTTTTTCTTTCTCCATTTTTCACCTCTGGATGCAAAGATGTTGGTAACTGTGCAAACTACTGCAAGAAAATGGCTCATCCAATGAAGCAAGGAAAACAAATCAGAAACTATCTTTAGAAATCATCCTCTGGATGATTCTAAAGTTGAAAAGTTTATTGACTTGAAAAGTTTATTTCTTGAATGCTTATTTTCTCATATAATACAGATAATTTTTGAAAATTTATTACTTTGTACTGTTTTTATAAAAAATAATTTATTTTTGTATTATTACTTGTTTATTCAAAGAGATTAGCATAAAAACACAATGAGATAATTGGGGTGCGGAAGGTGGATCCATGTATTACCTTCCTTTGATATTAGGCTTACATGATATATGTTCTAAGAGTTATATATGTTTACTCAATTATCATACATGCACACACACAACTTGTAATATTTTAAAGTGAGATAATGTCTTACTGAATTTAAAGATGAGGAAACAAATGAGGTTCAAAAAGATTTGAAAATGAATTGACTAAAAATACATGAACAGTAGATGATAGATTTGGGCAGTTTATTTCAGAACCTGTATTTCTAACTACTCTGTTATACTAAGGGACTGCCCTTCATGAATTAAGTGTTGACATTCTGTGAAGAGCCTGACAGTCATATTCAACCACTAGCTTCAATAAACGAGACCCCAAATTCCTGTGTCCAGAAAATCTCTATTAATAGGTTGTGATTCCTAGAATGTGCCCCATTGATTTTTACCTTCAAAAAGAAATGATTTCCAGAGTAAATGATCATTAGCTATTTAAGTGCAGAAAATTATATAATTCCCTAAACAATTACCGATGTGTTATCATCTAGATTTCCTTTTGGTTATGTACTATTTCACTATTTTATATTTCTGAGTTTCATTCATAGGCAGGAAGAATGAGCAATGGTAATACATCTGAAGAGTCTTCTTGTAATGAATTCATAAAAATTGTGTGAGAAAGGAAATGGGAAATACTAACAAAAAGGGGTTGCATTACCAGTGCTTATTCAATTAATACTGAAGTTGCAAATAATATGAAAGTTTCAATATATAAGTAAAATGATCTTAGAAATGGTAACATTCACAACAAGCATTTATCACAATGACACTGAATGATTATTTTATTTAGAACCAATACGAATTTTTAGTGATTACTTCATGCTGATTCTTACTGTGATTAGAGAAAAATCTACCAGCGGCAAATGAAGATAAATTACAGAAGCACATATGTTTAAATGCCAAAGCCTATTACAAAGTTATTTACCCTAAGTAAAAATCTATAACATTTTCACATTGTATACAATTTTAAATTGCGTTTGTTTGAATGTGAATGGTGGATTATTTTGACATAATGTGTTTTATTAAAGCCAATTGCCTTTGGTATTCACATTCAAGATTTTGCTATGGAATATTTAACCTTATGCTATTTTATAGTCCTGAATCTATCTATAGATACTGATTCATGGTAAAGAATATGTTTTGAAAAGCTGCCATTTTGTTTTTTTTTTTTCTATCAGAAATCCCTCTGGAAATTTATTACCTATACCAACCCTTTTTTGTTTTCTTATATATAAATCACCTAATTGCTCATACTCTTTTTGAATAAACTTCTATTGCTACATAGCATTCAAAAGTATTTGTCAAAGGAAATGGTAGGAAAAAGTTATTTTCATGATGTTATTACGCAGGAAATTGCCTGATAAGCGGGGGGTGGTGGAATGCCCTGATTAACAAAATAACTTACTAAGACATTCCAATAGCCAGGTTAGGGCAATTTCAATTAAAGTGATTGAGATACTCAACATACCAAAACATTTTTTTCCAGAGTCATTCTGATAATATCTATTCTGCCATGGAGTGGGATTCATCTGCTATCTTTCCTGTTACGTTATCAGTATCCTACCATTTTCCCTCCCATTTCCTCTCTGGGCAGGTTTCTGGCCCAGCTCAATTAAAGGACAGATCCATTGCAGTCTGCAGCCTAGGATTTATAATGAAGTCAGCTGTCAAACTCCCATCTCACAGCTGCCCCTCTGTGGGTAATCTGATGGCCACTTGTCAGCTGTTTCACCCAGTCAAACACAGACAAAGGGCCTCTGATGGCCTGCTTCATTCTAATCAATCTACATGGAGGCAGATGTTGAAATCCCAACAGGAAAAGGTATAATTAGATTTAGCATTCAGAGCTGCCGTCTCCTATTGATATATCAGATCTCTCAGAACTCGATATCCTTTATAGCCATCGGGCAAATGACTTTCTGTTTATTTAGCTTCTTCATTCTGTCATTAAAAATAATGCTTGAGAATGATATTTGTGGGCATAGAATGTTGCTCAGTAGAATGTCCTAGAATCCAGTAAATTATTTGGTCTCGCAAAATGGAAAAAATCTGAGTGATTTAGATTTTTTCAAATATATTTCTATAATTTTATAAATATTTTAAAATGAGCAAGAAGAATCAAAGAATTATTTATTCATTTTTTAAATGTTTTCCCCTACCAACCGTTAGTAAAAAGAAAAAAATTAAATTATTTTTCCCTGAGTCAGAAGAACAAAGTATAAGACTTGACTGAGAGAAATAAAGATAATTGATACCAATAATATTATAGGTTTTCTGTTTTCTATAAAGATTATAGTGAAATTACCCATTTTCTTAATGTAACACTTCTCTTTTTGTTAAAGAATAACTTAATATATTCCAGTAAATATAATATATCGAAAATTGATTAATAATAATTATTATTAATTATTATTTATATTAATTATTATTATTTATTATTATATGGTATATTCAAAATCTTAAAAAATATGATTTGGAATAAACAATTACTGTTGTCACTCTAGACTATAGAAGATGTATTTCCTACCTTTTTGAATAAAACAAGGATACCAGTGAAAATTTAGCTTCAAACAAAATAGTTTGTCTTCCCTTGCTGAATATCTACAATTTACATTTCTAATGGAAAGCTCAAGATAGTAAATGTTTCTCAACGATGTGTAAATATAGAGTACATGAAAGTAAATATTTCTTAAAAGACATGACCATAAAAATGGTTTGGTGAGTCAGTCAGCCCGCTTAATATTTGCTTTTAAAACAGGAACAGAAATATTCATGAGTGCATATTTGGGGTTCTTTTACAGTGAGAATTAGTGTCTTCCCCACCCCAAGTTGTTGTACTTATTTATTAAATCATACTCACCTTGGGTTCCATTTTTTTTTTTTTTTTGACACAGAGTCTCACTTTATCGCCCTTGGTAGAGTGCCCTGGCATCACACAGCTCACAGCAACCTCCAACTCCCGGGTATAGGTGATTCTCTTGTCTCAGCCTCTAGAGTAGCTGGGACTACAGGCGCCCGCCACAACGCCTAATGAGCTAAGGGTTTTTATTTGTTTGTTTGTTTTTGAGACACAGTCTCTGTTGTCCAAACTAGAGGGCCATGGTCTCAGCCTTTCTCATTACACCTTCAAACCCCTTGGCTCAAGTGATTTTCATGCCTCAGCCTCCAGAATAACAAGCACTCACAACCATACCCTGTTAATTTTTAAATTTTTTTAAATTTTAGTAGCAATGGAGTCTTTCTCTTGCTCAGGCTGGTCTCGAATTCCTGAGCTCAAGGGATCATCTTGCCTCAGCCTCTCAGCCTCTCAGAGTGCTACGATTACAGGCCTGAGTGACTGCGCCTTTAGATTAATTTTCACTCTGGTTGGTTATCACAATGTAACCTTTAGTAAGTCTTTTTAAAAGCCACCATTACATTAAAATTCTGAATTAATAAAGCAGTATATATTTTTCCTGCATATAAATCGCTGAAAGACATTTTTTCACTGATGTAGAGTACTAAACTTTACAGTAGTTTTTATAATTATTTAAAACATCAATATGTTTCTGTGAATGATATTCTAGATTGAAGCTCTGCTCCAAGTATTTTAATTTCTGATACTGAAAGAAACACAGAGAGATAAAATTGTAAAAAGATAAGGGGAAATCTTAGGTAGCAAAATATTCAATGACATTTAATAAGAAAACTTACTTTGAAGCCCATAGTAAATGTAAGGGGCCTATTTATAGCAAGGAAGGCGTTGTTAAGAATTCAGATTTCAAGTCTACAGTGAAGTGATCCTTTTATATGAAAATGATTTCAATGAAAGCTTTGCTATCTTTGAAGATCAAGATGGTTGTGTGAGTGTTGGAGGGGTCTGTGTGAGAGAGTGTTTTAAGAATGACAGGACAGGAGTTTGATATAAAAAGGGAAGATGAGGACATGAGCATTCTGCTATTCCTGGTAAAATCAATAACTGCCTATCTTTTGTCTGGCCCCTGAGCACAGCCCTGAAGTTGATTTCTAAAGAACAGGCTGTCATAAAGGTAAGAAGGAAAGCTTATACCTGCCTTGGGGTTTGGTGTGTGAAAATGGTGGTGGGAGGACAGAGGAAGGGGAGGGAGTGGCCCTGTAATTTCTGTCTATTGTCCCAACCTTAAACAACAAAAAAAGAGATCAATAGACTGAGATAGCTGCTGGAGTAGAAGTTCCTAGAATGACTTCTTTTCTTTTTGGAAGAATTGCTTACTTAAGCAGGTGTCTTTGAGGTCAAAACTATTGTTATAATAATACTAATGTGCCATTTTCCTTTTACACTCTATTTTTCGTGATTATAAAGTAGAGCTCTCTAGACACCAAGTGAAATATGCCCTGTGTTTTTAAATTTTTCAGTTATAATTTCTAATATAGTAATTGTCAATGCATATAACCCACATAAGCAAAAGCTGTTTGGAGTCCTTAATAATTCTGAAGAACACTGAGGTGGACTGAATTATGCCTCCCTCCCCCAAATCCCTATGGTGAAGCCCTAACTCCTAATGTGACTGTATTTGGGGATATAATTTTTAGGAATAAGGTTAAATGAGGCCATTAAGGTTGGGGATCTAATCTTATAGAATTAATGGCCTTATGAGAAGAGGGAGGGATATCTCCCACCCCCACCATCTCTCTCTTAAGCACAGAGGGAAGGTCACAGGAGGACACAGTAAAAGGTGGCCTCACTAGAGCTTGCCAGGCTTGTACCCTGACTGTAAACTTCCTGCCTCTAGAACTGTGAAAATATACATTTCCGATATTTAAGCCACCCTATTTTAAGTTATCGTGTTACTATAGTGCAAGGAGACCACGCCAGGAGTAAGGTGGAAAAAGGAGATCCTATAAACAAAAATTCTGAGAACCACAGTTCTATATCAATAATTCATGCTATACTAGCCCCCACTATGCTTAAAGCAGAAAACAAACTCCATGAAATCAATAATTCCCTTTGTCTACAATTATGTCTTGAACAAAATGGGGAGCACATTGTCCTGGTAGAGATTTTAAAATATATTCTTTGCTATAATAATGGATTAGGAAAGAAATCTGTCATGAGTCCCCACTTATTCTGAAATTCTTAGTTCTGGATTCAAAGCTCTATGCTTGGGGCCCCAATCTATTCATTTAACAGTATCTTTCCTATTAGCCTGTTCTTTAAATTTCTTCTTTAGAAAATAAGTCTCGAATTTCCTTAGGTATGCATTGCTCACACTAATCTCTGGCACAGTGCTCATGGAATATTCTCTGTGTATAGTCCAGACTTCTCCTTATGTGCGTGATCACACGGCACATAGTATGTAGCACTCCTGCATATTCTGTGTGTATGTAGGAGTGCTACAAAACTAAAACATAGTCCTATATTTTTAAAGAGGCTCATGTTAGTACCACTTTGGACAAAAAGAAATGTACTTTTTGTATGTACTATGTATATTTTATAGTACTGTGTATAATGTACAGTACTACATACAATGTAATTTATAAATTTTAAAGTACCACTCTTCATTTTCTAAAATATATCAGAAAGGACATGGGCATAGTTGGGAGAAGTTTTCACATCATATTCTTTTCTCTTTTGCAACTACTTCCTCAGTGTTCTTCCCGGGGAGGCCTGTGCCATCCATCTATAGCAGTGGGGAGGGTAAGGCTATGCATGGTAAGGACTTTCAAATCTGAAACAAAATTATGGGATTCAAGCCTAGATTTTGTCAAGATCAATAAAGATTTTTCAAATTCTTACATCTTATATCTTTTTGGAATAATCCAAAAAGTACATGTTGTTATGTTTTGAGGATAATTATGCGGGGGTGACATTATTTATATGCTTCTGTGTTTCGGTTCCTACTGTATTACTGAGTGGACTTGGAGACTCAGTAAAGAAGTCCTGGCCGAGGTTTTCCATAATGATGAATCTGTTATTGGTGAGCGGATTAGCTCACTCTAAAAAACACTGAGTTCAAGAATGCAGAACTGTGGCTGATTAGGAAATATTCTCAATCATATGATTGTAATGGTTAACCTATTACTAGATCTTTAATTTTAAGGGATTAGTAATTTTTACCAACAGTCTCAAGACATCCAAGAATACAAAATCTGAGAGACGATTGCCCGAGTCCAGGGAGCAACCTGGTCAGTGTGACCTCGCAGAGAAATACATGTCTCAGTTTGGGACTTTCTTGATGAACAATGTTAGAAACTTCACACATGAACAAAATAGTCTATGTACCTAGGGAATTCGGTAGTTACCACAATCATTTGGTGGGCAGATTTATCCAGGGCCCTGAGTGATTTCTTTAGGGTCTCTTTTTCATTCCTTGATTTGGCTTATTCTCACCTTCCTTTTTTTATACCACCAAACTCTCATATGGCGGGAGAGGTGACTGCTGACAGTGCCAGTCATGTCCTTCCATGTAGTCTCCATTTTTCATGGTCTTCTGCAATGCGACCTTGCCAACCTTCCATCAAGGTGGAACATCAAATCCACCTCAACCATCACCACCAGCTGGCCTTAATCACTTACTTGTAATTAAGAGACTATAAAGGAAGTGATATTGTGTGGCTTCCAGGTCTGTCAAAAAAGGCGATGTGGTTTTCATCTGGGTCTCTTATAATAGTTTCCTCTCTGGACCCTCCCCCTAGGTTCACTTTTTTCTGGGACTAAGCCATCATTCTATGAGGATCCTAAGACACATGGTGAGCCTCTATGTAGGCACCTGATCAACAATCACAACTGTGTTCAGCCTTCAAGTCATCCCAGCCCTGATACCAGACATGTAAGTGTCTAGAGATACCTCCGTGATTCTGGCCCCTATTGTAACCCCAAAATTCAAGTTTTCTAAATGAAGGCTCCAGGCTTGTGAAACAGAGAGACGAGTCATCCTGTTCTGCCTTGTCAGAATTCCTAAACCACAGAATTCTTGTACTTGATTATGTGTACAAAGAAATGGTTGCTTTCTAAAGCCACTAAGTTTTGGATGGCTGATTATGCAGAAATTGATAATCTAGACATAGTCATGAAGTACATTTTATTCCAATTTCTAAAAAGCAATCCCTGGGAAGAGATATTTGATGAGTTTTTGTCAAGAACAGGAAGGGGAGGCTAGATGAGAAGGTTATCTTGTGTTATATTCCCAGCTTTGTGGCATGGGTGAAGTATTATAAATTTGTCGGACTCACCAGATCCTAAAGAATGGGAAAAATGTTCCCCCTGAAGAAAAAAAAAAAAAAAAAGAACATATGATGGACTTAAACACACACACACACATATAGTTTTCTTCCCAAATATCATCAGGATCTGGGTATTGACCCTTTCACTCCATGACTTCTTCTGCCATAATGCCTCAGCAACCCCATCTTCTAACGAGCATTGAGAAAGGAAGCCTTCCCCTTAAAGCTCCTGTCAAAGCACAGTTAAGTACTTTTAAATCTCTAAAATTCCCATAAACAATTTTGAAATCTCTCACTTTACCTATTTATTCTATATTTTAACTACCCAGTTTATTATGTGTTTTAGATATCTCAGGGACTAACAGACCCATGGTAGAAATGAGAAGGAAATTTCACTTTATTATGATTATTCAAGCTGAGACTAGAGAGGAATTTGGTTGATTTGCAAGTTACTGTGTGTTTTTTTTTTTTTTTAGCAGAGGATGAAACGTCACACATACAAAATTAAAGATGAGTTTTGTTGCTGTTTGATGATACCATGTGAATGGACCTACTAAATATTTTTATTTCAACTTTATTTATTTAGAATGAAGTAATTATGAAAGAATAAGATAGGTATTTTACCTTTTATAATAAAAGTCTGTAAAAGAATGGGAAAGTAATAGCTAAAATTTAAAGTATGCTTTCTAATACAGGAACTGTCAAAAACAACAAGAATCTTATGCCAAAATAAGAGGCTAAATCCAAGGACTGTGTTCAAATCTCAGCTCTTCTATTTACTGGGTCATTGATCTTGAACAAGTTATTTAACTCCTCAGTGCCTCAATTTTCTTGTCTGCAAAATGGGATAATAATAACAACCCTGACTTCATTATGTTGTTGAGAGTATTAAATGAGTTGATTAAGGGATTGAGCACTACCTGGCTTATAGTGACCTCAATAAGAACATTTAGCCCACTTTTACTAATAAGGATCTGATACTTAAAGAGGTTAACTAACTTATCAAGGTCAAAAACTCTTCTGTGCTAAAGCTGGAATGTAAATACAAACAGTCTAATTCCAGAATTCATGCTTATGACCTCTATTCTAAACAGTCACTCCTGGAAGAAAAAGAAAGAGAATAGAGGCAGAAAGTTAAAAGAGATATTACTTAAGGAGCCCTCAGAAAGTTCTGTTAATAGGATCAAAACAAAACTCAGCCACAGGATATAACACTTCACTCTCTCCTCACAAGAGTATGGTCAATTAGTCAAAGCAAACATTATTTTTCTCATCTCACAGATAATGAAACTGAAATTTAAAAAATGTTAAGAACTTGTTGAATGAAGGTTAAAATGTTAACGGTTAAGTCTCAGATGAACCGTAGTATTCTGGCTATGAATTTAGGTCTGTAAACGCAGAATGGTCAGATAGAGGACATTGACCTTATGTAGGATATTTTAGACTGTTCTTTCAATTTTTGCTTGACTTTGGTGCTTGAAAACTCAACTAAAGAAGAGTTGCTATTGAAGCAATTGTCACACACTTCTGAAGCACAGGTCAATGCCTTTCTCCTATAAAGGACCAGACCACAAATATTTTAGACTTTGGAAGCCAGGACAAACAGTTTCTGTTGCAACTACTTAATTCTGACTTTGTAGCACAGAAATAGCCAGAAACAGTATGTCAATGCATAGGCATGGCTATGTTCCAATAAAACTTTATTTACACTATGAAGCAACAGGCAGGATTTTGCATATGGGCTATAGATTGCTGATCTCTATTTTCCAAGCCACTTAATACCTTGCTGTAATTTCCTTGCCATCTACTGTATATAAGACATTTTTCTTTAATACTTGTGAGTGGAAATAGTAAAGTTAAGTGAAATGCAATGGTGTTAGTCTTATTTTTCATTGGATGAATATTTATTGAGTACCTACTATTTAGTACTACTATTATTGAGTGCCAGACACTTTTCTAGGTGGTGGGGAAAAATGGTTAATAGACAGAAAAGGTCCCTGCTATGGAGAATATCGTAAGATAATAATACATACTATCTATTAGAGGATTAACAAGTAAATTTAACACAGAGACAATTATAGAGCAGAGTAGGTAGGTGATATGAAGAAGATAAACAGAATGTTGTTAGAGAATAGATGAGTGGATGATTTTACAGATTTCTTTAAGTTATTGAAATTATCCATAAAGAGGATACTTGTGATATGAAATAAGGAGGCAAAGTGCCATGGGAAGAATGTCCTAGGCAGCAAAATCCTCAGCCAAAAAGTCTTGGTCTTGGTGTGCCTAGTTAGAAGAAGGAAGTTTGCATCCCTAGATAGATATTGGGGGAAAGGGGGAGTGTGCAAATGCAGGGACACCAGATGTAGGAGGAAAGGTGGCAGAGAGGCAGCTTTGGAAGTGGCTTGTTGATACTTTGTGTTTTACTCTAAGGTTATGGAAAGTCCTCATTAAGGTGGCAAATGGTATGTTCTAAATTTCATTCTTAAGAACAGTTCACAGTCATTGCTATATTAATAATGGGTTAAGGGAAGTTTATGATTGAATGTGGGTGACCAATAGTAGGACTGAGGAAATCTAGATGTGAGGGAGATTGCTTGGAGGACAGCGCTAACAATGGAACACAAAAAGTGGAGAAACCTAAGATTTATATTGGAGATAGATTCTACCCTTGCTAAAGGGATTCATGGGAAGGATTTTGGCATGCAAAAACTCAGCCAATGGTGTTTATGTTTGCTGAAATGACGCAAAAAAAATTAGGGAGATTGTAAGTACAAGAGTTCATCTGGGTAAATGACAGGTGAGTTTACAATGTTTATAGGCCGTCCAAGTAGAGTTGTCATATATGAAGTAATTGAGAGAGTGAGTCTGAAACTCAGAGACTAGGTCAGAGTGCAAATGTAAACATAGGAGTCAGAAGTCTCTTTGGATTTTTGAGTTTTAAAGCTATAAGTCAAGGAGGGATCCTTTAAGACCTCATGTAAATATAGAAGGCAGGAGGAAATCCATACCAAAGCCCTTGGGCCAACACAATAATCAGGAACTATTTTAAGAGAAGACATTAGCTTAGGACATGGAGAATTAACTGATAGAGATGTGTAAGAAAGACCAAAGAAGAGTGGTTTTGTGAAAGAGAAAGAAAGCAGAGTAGCACCATGAAGGAAGGGTCAGCTCCTATGGCAAAGAAGACCGTGTCCAATGATTACAATGAAATGTAAACTTTAATGGCTAACCTGAGGTGTCATTGACAACCCTGAAAAGAACACTGCTCTGCTAAAGAAAGAAGAGGAAATGGGATGTATGGAAGAAAGGATGGAAGGTGAGGAAATGAATCCAGAAATTTGCTCTGCATAAGGAATTGAGTCTTAGGAGGGATATGATGGAGTCAAGGTTGGTTAGTTGGTTTATGATGAGAAATGCTAGAGCATGATGTATGATAAGAGTGATCCAGCAGTGAAGGGGAAATTAAGCATGTAGATGAGGAGATTCCCAGAGCAGAGACTAGATAAAGAAATATTCACATGGTATCAATGTAGGATAATCTCCCTTTAGAACTCTGTATACAGATTTTTCAGAAAGTATTTTAAAGTTTATTTTTTAAATTTGGGATTAGTGAAAGAAAGCAAATTGCAAGAAGGGAGAAATTTGTTTTGTACATTATTTATAAATAAATGCAGTTGAGATTGAAACCACAGACTAACAGAGTAGTATCTAAGAGAATTACAACCATGTATGCTTGAATGAGAAAACGAAAACAATTTATTACTAGCATAGTATGTAGGCAACTTTAAAATACTGCCAAGTTGTTTTTTAAAGCACTATAAGATCAGTTTCTTTTCTAAAACGCTAGACATCATCTTCCCCCTCAACACAGATTGTGTTTTATACTTTTAATTTATTTTTTCATATTGTGACAGAGATAGATACCAGACACATCTCTATATGAATTAGGACAAATTTTAGGAAAATATTCAGAGCCATATAAATGCTTCTTAGGAGGACTTTATGCCAATATAAATTATAATTATGATGATGATGATTAATATTTATGCTGCCTCTGCCAGTCGGCTGAGCACATCCTGTGGTGTTCTGAATGAGGGGGCTTATTTATAGGACTGGCTGTCTGCAGCAGGCTGTTGAGTGAATCACAGTCGTAATATCATGACACTAATGCAGGCTGAGGGATGACTGGTTTCCAGCTCAGTGATGATATAGTTGTGGATGGCCCCTTTTTAGCAAAAGCAGGGAAAACTCATTATTTTTATTTATCAGCTATTGTATGTTGTTGTCACCTTTCTATGTGAAGCTTTGTTTTTCGGGTGAACTGAGAAGCAGATAATTGAAGCATTGACAGGTAATGTTTTTGTTATTGTTGTTGCTGCTGTCGTTTTATTTCTAATTAGCGACATAAGATGCATTCCAAGCTTTTTGTTAGTTTTAAATTAATTTAAAAATCTACTTGTCTTCTTGGTTGTCAGATCAGACCAGATATATATTTTGTACGTTTCTGACATCTGACCTAAGGATTTGAGGGTGGGGAGGAGCTGGAGCCTGGGTAGTGTGGGAATGGCAGAGCAGAAGGGTCTAAGAAAGAAGCAAGCTAAGGTCTTACTCTAAGCCCAAATCGTTGAAGTCCGGCCTTTGAGACGCAATTCTACAGCTTCAGAGCATATTTATTTCTGGAAGCATGAAATTAGGAAGATGACAGGGAAATCATCGAGAACTTTGCTTTTCTTAGGCTCTCCCTTGTACTTTTCCTTATCTTTGGAAATCCATATATATTCATCATTGCTGATAACTAGGGGGATTTTGTGTTTCAAGCAAATAGACAGAAAGCAGTGGGAAAAGACATGAGCTTTATCATCAGAACACACAGATTTAAAAATCAGCAGCAGCTTTATGAGATTATATGTTAGTTGTGATCACTCAGTGTCTTCCTGACTAAGAACTTCAGTTTCTTCATAATTATGATAGAGAACAACCCATCCTAAAGGCTGTGAGTCACACATCCTGGTTCCCACTTCCAGCCTGTCATAGACATGCAGCCTTACCTTGGGAGAGTCACTTGACATCTCTAAACCTAAGCTTGAATAGAAATGGAGAACTCATCTCGCCTAGCTCATGGAGCTGTTGTTGACTTCATAAGAGATGAAGCAGGATAAAGGAGGTAAAATGCTTAGCATTGTATCATTCAGAGAATACATACTTAATCCATGTAAAGATTTATCTTTGCTAATTCTATAGAATGCTCCAATTTGAGAAGCTACTTACATAGTTTGTTTCTTCTCAAGTTTGTGAAGCAGACTTAATGAAATACTAAAGTATTAATACTTTGATAGTTCAGAATACTGGAGAGATGGGTCAGCCCCCAAATATACAGAATGAGCTGGTGCAAATGTTGTATGTGTGGTTTGGAATGAAATAAAATAGAATAAAAAGAAAATGTTCCCTGTTAGTATTAAAATAATAACACATGCTCATTGTAGAAAAGCTTTGTGTTATTTTAGTTGTTGCAAAACAATATAAAACATACATTTTTTTCATTATTATTTATTTATGTATCTTTTTTTTTTTTTGTAGAGACAGAGTTTCACTTTGTCACCCTCAGTAGGGTTCATGGAGTCACAGCTCACAGCAACCTCCAGCTCTTGGGCTTAGGTGATTCTCTTGCCTTGGCCTCCCAAGTAGCTGGGACTACAGGCACCTGCCACAACGCCCAGCTATTTTTTGATGCAGTTTGGCCGGAGCCTGATTTGAATCTACCACCCTGGGTATATGGGGCTGGCGCCCTACTCTCTGAGCCACAGGCACTGCCCAATTTTTTCATTATTATTCCCTTAATTATTTCATTATTAATTTGGGAGGCATAACATTTTTAATGTTGTGTATCTTCATTATCTACTTTTATCCTCCAATTGTTACGTTTTTTCCCAACATTGTTATTAGAGTTAATATTATTGAGCAGAAATGACTATTTTTATATATGAGTACCTATTAAAGATTAATTCCAAGATGGGATATATGAAATCAATTATATAAACAGTTTGTGTATCACAAATTTACCTTTAAGAAAGCTGCCAATTTTGCTCTTTCAGTAACCTCAAACAGTGTATTTTCTAGGTTCATATAACCCCGTAGGGTCATCCATGCTCGAAGGAGAGAAGAGTGGAACTGATGCGTGTTAACAATATTACTTCCCCCGTCGTAGCCCTTCAAATTAATTTTAGCCACTTGTGTACACATGCTCACATTTGTTTTTACTATGTGATCCTGTTCACTGAGGTTATACTGGTCTGTACAGACATACGAATTGCAGAAGAGCTGTTAGAGATGCTCATAAGAGTCAACACACATTTCTGTGCATTACTCCAAACCACTCAGATTTTAGGTCTTAAGTTAGGCACCACCAGAAAAATGTCCCTGGACAGTCGGGGACAGTTGCCCCTCCTCAGTGCTCCACAGCACCCTGTTTTACTGTGACCACTTAAAGTGTTTTACAATTATTTTCAGTCTTGGAACTCCCCACCAGTAAGAAGAAGAACAGGTAAAAAGCACAAAGACAGTTGATTAAAATGAGTTACAATTTTTTAATTAGAATATATATAATAATTATTTATTTCAGAAGAGAACAGATGTTTAAAAGCCTGCTCTATGTTATTTACAAGATATACATTAAAAAATATGATTGTAAAATAATGTGGAAAAAATGTACAAAATTCTAGACAAAAGAAAGTCCTGAGAACTCTATTCATATCAGAAAAGAGGGACTTTAAGACAAAATTGTTTTTAGGGTAGAGAGAGTCACCATATAATGACAAAATATTCCACACACCAGAAAATATATATACCTGAAAATGGCTTAAAATATTTAAAGTGAAATTGTAAGATTTATTTATTTATTTATTTATTTGAGACAGAGTCTCACTATGTTGCCCTCGATAAAGTGCTGTGGCATCACAGCTCACAGCAACCTCAAACTCCTGGGCTCAAGTGCTTCTCTTGCCACAGCCTCCCAAGTAGCTGGGACCACAGGTGCCCACCACAATGCCCAGCTATTTTTTTGGTGCAGTTGTCATTGTTGTTTAGCTGGACCAGGCTGGGTTCAAATCTGCCACTTTTGGTGCATGTGGCTGGAGTCACAACCACTGTACTACTGGCACAGAGCCATAGTTAGAGATTTCAAACATATTATCTCAGTTATTCATAGAACTTGCGTATGAAAACTCTGTAAACACATGGAAAAAATCAAACAACAGTATTAATAAACTCAATTTAACTTTGTTCCTCATGTATTCTTTCTTAACAACTTTATTGAGATATAATTTACATACCATAAAATTCAACTGTTTAGTTCTGAAAATCATAAGAATTGTAAAATATGTGCACATTGTTATGTTGTATGAAATAGAAAAAGTCAGAGACTACCTGTATGTCTGTTAATAAGGAAATGATTGCATAAACTATGGAATATAAAACAAAATGGAATATTGAAAGCAGCTCTATGTATGAGCAAAGTTTTAATTACAATAGAATATATAGAGAATGGAACAGATTTATAGGTATTAACAGTATTCTACTGCTTTAAAGCTCAGATATATATACCTCACATATTCTTTTGTATATATTACCTATAAGATAATAAAAATATTTTATAACTACTCCTAAGAAATCAGTACAGGTTACTGATGAATTAAAGCAGCATAGAAGCCAGAGAAAATTCCACAACTGACTTATTCTTCCTTCCCTTCATAAAGCAGAGAACAGAAATCACTCATTGTAACTCCAGACAGCTTCTCTCTCACTGATTGAAAACAAATTAAACAATTCAATGTCTTATTCAGTTACTGAAATTATTTTTCAATCATCTATTAATTTCCAAATATTTCCATGAGCCTTGCTAATCCATGTTTTAGACGCCTACTGCAGTGCCTAACATAATGGAGTATATAAGATGTTGGTTAAATAAATGAATAAAAAACAGACAGCATGTGAGGAGAGTGGTCCTGGGAAAAAGGGAGGTCAAAGAAGAGAACACACAGAAATTCTATCCATAGATGTTTCACAAGCACTTTATCTCTTTCGTGAGATTCTGACCCTCCCAGTTTAATATCCTATTGGTTCTTGGCCCAGTGCTGTATCTCATACTAACTATATAATAATGTGTGACCATCTCATTTCAGTCATATAGATCAATTGAAAGAAAGGAAATCTTTAATTATTTGCATATATACGCTCAAAATCAGCTACAGAAAAAAAGCAGGAGGAAAGTTAACTGCCTTAAGCAATCATAAAAAGATAATAGAAAATAAGATTATTTAACTTATTATTATTTAGATTATTTAGAGTATATATTTTCCTGGGAATACTCTCCTAACATGCTGTCTTTCTCAGAAAAATAAGATTATATAGCTATTCATCCATAAAAAAAGATGAAGACTTGACATCTTGTGTTTACCCAAATGGAGTTGGGCTAATGTGCACAGTGTGAGGGTAATCAGCACTCCCTCTAGGTGTAGGGTTCAAATTCAACTTGAACTTTCCCTTAGAAACAAAAAGAATGTAACCTAAACTTCTGTACCCTCACAATAATTTGAAAACAAAGCAAACAAGAAAAAAAAAAACACAATTATAGAGGTGTAGATAGTCTCAGAAAAGTAAAGAGGGCTGATACTAATATTCTGAGACTTCATCCATTCACATAATTCCCTGGACAAAATGGAATCCATAACTATCACTTACTCTGTATAATCACTCTTTATTACTAAAATGACACATATATACCTGAAGAGAGATTACACTTTAAATTTTGTTGGCAAATTTTAAATAGGAATTGTTGAGCTTAAAATATAAAAATACCTTTTACAACAGTGATCTCTTTAAATCAGAATTGTGATTTTAAAAAAAAATTCTTTTTGGTTATTCAAAGCTGAGAGTTAAATGAGATCTCTATGTAAGATGATATAATTAACTGAGATACTTATCCTACATATTAGCCATCAAGGTAATGATTATATAAAAAAAATTTAGTCCTTGTTGAATAAATCATAAGAACACATCAGAAGTTGGTTATTAGAGCCCTTAAATCCTGACAGCATGAGCCATAGACATGAACGTGCTTCATGTCAGTTGTTTTCTTAAGAAAGGATTTAAATTTTATAATATCCAGGAGCTTTCTCTGCCTACATGTGGAGATTTTATTGGCATATATGAGTAATTCCAGTCCTCTGGCTTAAACTAGGATTTGCATGTGTGGAGACCCAGAGTCCCAATGCTTTAGAGTCTTGCTTCAGGATTACTGTAGGACTGTATATTCTTATGCAGAAATTATCAAAAGTGAGGAAAAATACAAAATGCTGCAATCCTTCCATATACTATCTCAGTGAAGGCATAACTTCCTTTAAGAAAAACATATTATTGGTCAACCACTGAATTTTTAGTGGCTTCTAAATTTCAAATTTAGGCTTTGTGTTTCAAATTCTATTGAATTATGAGCCAAATGATAGAAAAATTATTGGGAAATTATAAAGTTTTCATTCTAGAGGTGAGATAAAAAGATGCCTCTGAGTGTGTCTAAACTATCCATGGCTGGTTGTTTATTTTGCCCATTGACAGGGACAGCCAGCATGCAAACGCAACAGCTGCTTGTTATTAATACTGATCACTTTTGCCCAAGTAAGAGCAGACTGTAATACTTAGCAAAGTTTAAAGTATCAGTTAAATCTAGTGGATCAAAAAACTGTAGAACATCTGTGTAAGTATTGGCAATGTTTAAAGGTCATAAAACACAAGTTAAGACACAGAATGGACTAACGTAATGGCTTTATAAATGGGGCAGCAGACAGAGTCCACACCAACAAGCAATAAAACGTTGCTTATGCTCAAATAAAATACCACAGGTTTCTGTAAGCAGCTGGCATTCCAGGGAACCCAGAAGGAATAGAATAGCTTATGAGAGAAGACAAATTAAAAAAGATCTAAAGACTGGAGAGTAGAGAAAAGCCATCATCCAGTAATGATATATTAATGATGTTTGAAAGAAGTTAAGTACATAACTGTAGGAGTACTGCTATTTGAAATCATTTGTTTGAAAATATTAAGACACCACAATATATAACATGAGAAAATATATAACCATGGAACTTTATGGAAATAATCTATAAATGGAAAATTGTGGCTTGCTATGAAATTTGCTAGTGAAAAAAGAAGGATAGCAGGCAAAATCAGAAGCAAGGGAGTCAATGTTGTAGCTTGGAAAGAGCAATACAGAATTTATCCAGGTAATAAAACCATTGCAAGTTGGTAAGTACATCAGATATTCCTATCTTGAGATATGGCCATTCTCAGTAATTCATGGATTCCAGCCAGCTATAATACACATTATCTCAGATATGTGTTTTGTCTTCCTTCCTTCCTCCCTTCATTCTTTTCCTTCTTTTGTAGACAGCTTGATGAACTTACTAGAAACCATTTTCTCCCCCAAATTTGCACATACAGCAAAAAAGGAAGAGCTTGTTTGTTAACAAGTGTGACTGTGTATTATGGGTACTGTGATAAATTTTGTTTGCTTAGAAATTCTAAGAATTTTCCCTCTGCACCAGTATTCCAGAGCCATACTTTTCTAATGTTGCACAACCTGAGAATCAATTCAGGATCTAAATGAGGGCTTTTCAAAAGCAACATAAATGTAATGCCTGATTATATTCTTCATGGTGGAGATAATGAAAGAAAAATCTTTTTTTGTGCCCGTTGATGTCTAAAACCATATCTGATATCCCTTTAAAAGAAGATAAAGTTTAAGGTATTAATTCAAGACAGTGGCTTATCTGTACCCGTAGAACATCCATGTATCAGCACTGTTTGGAAGTCATCAGAGTTAAGAAGTAGCCTGGTTCACAATTGTACTTTACATATCCAGCATAGTGTCTGACATAGGGCAGGCTTATAATAAATATTAATTGAATAAATTAAGAATCCATTTGTTTCTGAAAACAGATAGTGATACTTAATATGTTAAAATTAATCATTACTTTTATAATGGGGATAATGCTTTAAAAATACTAAGTAGATATTTTAATTTTTCCTTAAATCATATACCCTTGCTGTGTCATACAAACATAACGTAAGTAATACTATGTACTATGTATATATTTGCTAATGAAGACAGAAAGGGATGGAAGTACAAAGTGAAAAGTAAATATTTAAGGTGCACTAAGTATATGGGCGCACAAGGCACTGAATATTCACAAATTCTCAAATCAGAGAGATTCTCAGCCTCAGTGTCCTTTACTTGAGACACCTAAAAGCTGTGGCTGTTTAGCAGGTCATGGGCAAACTGTAGCTCTGAGATATGACCAAAGGTATCTGTCCCTGGCTCTCTCTGTTAGAGCGAGTATTGGAGTATTTGTGTTGGTTCCAAGCACCTTCCATCTGTGGGACTCCTTTGTGAAACCCCAATTCTGGTCCCCTTTCTTAAATTATCACTCTGAAAAGTTTACACAACAGAGAAAGAGGTAGAAAAAGGAACACTGAATTCAAGTAATGTGAACTAAGTACTTTAATTCTTTCCCTGTAATTTTCACTTTGTGTTCTAAATTAAAGAAACTGCTTGATTTACTCATTTTGGTTTCATCTAGGAATGTTTCTATTCCAAGATGAAGATATAGTTTGCCTGGTCATGTACTTAGAGGCTACCATTGCATCAACATATAATAATTACCCAAGGATGTTTCTTCTCCTAAGGTGAAATAGGGGAAAAGCAGATGTGGACTTTGAAGGCTGAAAGGTCAGAAATTCAGTCCTGACTTTTCCTGTATTGGAGATTAATCCCAGTCTGGGGGAGGGAAACAGTAATTATATAAGTGGCAAAAGCTGTCAGTCAAGCCAAAAAAGGAAAGGAAAAAGGCAGGGAAGGAAAGTGAGAGGGAGGGAGGGAAGGAAGGAAGGAGAGGGAGGAAAGGAAAGACAAATGTTGATTAGCTTGAGGATGAGTCCTTGGGTTGTCTGGCTTTCTAGGGTCCTTATAGGACCCAGAGAAATGTTGAGTGGGCTGTTAGAGCAGAAGAAAACTGTGGGATTAAGCAAAGAGGCCACAGTTGAAGGGACTTCATGACTCAAAGCTAATAGTAAAAACAGGGTTAATCTGTGTCTACTATAAAATGCCCAAAGGTTAAATGGGATGAATTACAGCCCTGCGTGTGAGATCCAGACACTTCAGCAGATAAGGCAAGAAAGAAAGATACTCCAAGACTATCCTTACCCACTTACCCAGATGTCATGCAGAAGATCAGGCAGCTGGAGATGCTGACAGATAGAGCATTTATGCAGAAGAAATAAAGCCATTTGTGAGGTTACTCAATCTCCTAGAAATTCAGATCCTATTAATTGGGCAAGTTCAAAAAGTCTACTATTGTTTTTGTCCCAGCTACACTATGGTGTAGAGGCTGATAAAGAAAAAATATTGAGTAGACTTAGCAGCTACATTTTTCTTTTCACATATGAGTAAGTGCAAATATTGGACCCCTTTCATATGGTTTACAAAGCTAACACTTGCTTTTCCTGCAATAATATAGAATCATTGAGTTATAAAGATCTAACTAATTATCTAACAAGAAGCATTCAAGCAGTTCAGATACCTCTATTTATTCACTAAAATCTTTACTTAAGTTATTGAAACAACTTGGAATTTACTACTTTTCCAGTAAGTCTGCTCAACTTTTGGATCACTGTGTTTCTTACACAGTGCTTTTTATATTGGTCCAGATTTTCTTTTCTATAATTTCATCCCTTGCTACTAGCTCTTCCCTCTGCTATAAAAGAGAATAAATTTGCTCTCTTATCCAAATTTATTCAGCAAACATTTATTGAGTGCCTATTTCATAGCATTGCATAGTAAGAGATAAAGGTTGCTCGAAAAACTTAAAAATCATTCTAGGTCCTTCTGGTTCAGAAGTCAATATCTCAGAAGACCATTGCTCTCATCCTTATGATTAAAGCAAGCCAGTGAGGTCATGTAAGCACTATAGTAAAACCCATCAAAGAATAGGACCCATACAAACTTAAAAGACCCAAAGTCCAGAAAGTGTCAGAGCCTTTATGAGCGTGGAAACAAATCCTAGGTTGCTCTTATTGTCGACTAAAATGGAGTGAGGATTCCTAATTTGTTATGGACAAGAGTAGGAAGGAGTGCAACACTTTTTAAATGTTTAATGACCATACATGGGCTGACTTGGCATATTTGAACCCAAAGGCATCCTATTCTCAGATCTTGATGAGATTGATGTACCAAAAACAGGAGTAGAGAGAGATGAAAGAAAGCTTTTGAAGTATTTTTGCTTTCATTTAAGAATGTTACAGAGAAATATGCCTTTCCTGGCAATGCCAGACTCACAGATTGTAGGGCGGCTACAGCTGAGGTTAAAAGGTGGAATGAACAAGGCCAGAGCCCCAGCTGATGCAGGAGGATTACTTTTTCTCTTAGGAGTTGGAGACCAGACTGGGTGATACAGCAAGAACCTTTGTCTTAAAGAAAAGAATAAAGGTGACTCAGAAGAGCCAAAGGAGATCACATCAACACCTTAGATAGAACTAGAGTACAAAGAATACTTGTCAACTATTCAAAATGGTAGTAGCACAAAGAGATCCCCCACATTTGGAAAGAAAGTGGTTCATCTGTGAACCACAGGCAGCTCTCCATAACTTTAATGAGCTTAAATCCCAGGCCAAGTCTACCTTCAAAACATTCAAACACAGTGCTGACCTATATTAAACTGGCATTTTAACAAATTCTAGACCTCAACTACCAAGTAGCAAATCGACCAAAGAAGGGGCATTTTTCTTTCCAGAGATAGATATTAAGACTCTAGTCTCTGCTGTATTTTTATTAAAATTTTCAGGAAATAGGGCAGCACGTGTGACTCAAAGGAGTAGGGCGCCAGCCCCATATACCAGGGGTGGTGGTTTCAAACCCAGCCCCAGCAAAAAAAAAAAAAAAAAAGAAAAAAAGAAAGAAAGAAAAGACAGAAAAGAAAAAAGAAAAAAAAGTTCAGCAAACCATTAAGAATCTAAAACCATACAAAATAAAACAACAAAAGGGCACCAATAGTTAAGAAAGGAAGTAGTCAATGGCAGCAGATTAAGGGAAGGCACAGATTTTGTGATTACCAAACACAGACTTTAAATAGACTGTGATGAAAAGCTAAAGTGAAAAAGGAGAACAACATGTCTAAAGTGACAATTTCAGCAGAAACATGGGAATGATAAAAAAAGACTCAAAGAAATAAAAACATACAGTTTGAGAAATAAAAACTTCAGTCAATAAGCTTAAGAGCTGACTGTACAAGGCAAAGAAACGGAAAGGATAGAGAATCATGAAGAAAGGTCGAAAGAAAATACCCAAACTGAAACCAAAAGAGAAAAAGAGGAGGGGGGAGAACAGACCATCCCATTTGGATGAAACAATGTCAGATAGTCTATCAGAGAGTAAGTAGAGTCCTCAGCAGGAAATGACAAGAGAGACAGACAGAAGAAATGTTGGAAGAGACAATGGCCGTGAGCATTCCAAAACGTGAACCCGTTTATCATGAAGCTCAATAAACACTAGATGGGAAAATAAAATCATAATCAAATTGCCAAAAACCAAAGATTAAAGAAACAGTACTGAAATTAGCTCTGGTTAAAAAAAAAAACAAACACTCAAGTACATAAAGAAAAACAACAATATGAATGATTCCTGATCACTGCAGGAAAAATAGAGGTCAGAAGACAATTCTGTAACAATTTAAAGTACTCAAATTTAAAAAAAAAAATTTGATGTGTAGCTATCAAAAACTTCTTTATAAATGATAAAATGACAATGAAATAAAGATTTTCTCAGGCAGAGACAAAAGCTGAGAGAATGGTGTCCAACAGACCTTCATATCAACTTATGCAAAAACAACTTCAGGCTTGAGTGTAAGAAAGAACACTTATGGACCCTGGGTTTTCAAGACTAAATGAATAGCTCTAGCGAGGAAAAATGTCTGAGAAAATAGAAAGGACCATTTTTATCATTTTATATTTTAAAAGCTACACTATATGTGTAAGTAGACATGTAGTTTTTTTTTGTGACAGCCTCAAACTGTCACCTTAGACAGAGTGCCGTGGCATCACAGCTCACAGCAACCTCCAATTCCTGGGCTCAAGCAAGTCTCTTGCCTCTGCCTCCCAAGTAGCTGGGACTACAGGCGCCCGCCACAACGCCCGGCCATTTTTTGTTTGCAGCCCTCATTGTTGTTTGTCGGGCCCCAGCTGGATTCGAACCGGCCAGCTCAGGTATACGTGATTGGCGCCTTAGCCCGTTGAGCCACAGGCGCCGAACCAAGACATGTAGTTTTTTGTTTTTTTTTTAATTGTTGGGGATTCATTGAGTGTACAAGAAACCATGTTACACTGGTTGCATTTGTTGGGAAAAGTCCCTCTTACCATTGTGTTTTGCCCCCAAAAGGTGTGGCACACACCAAGACCCCAAGACCCCACCCCCCTCACTCCTTCCCTCTCTCTGCTCTTCCTTTCCCCACTCCTCCCTCATTCTTCCTCTCTCTGCTCTCCCCTTCCTTCACCCCCACCATGTCAATAATTGTCATTAATTGTCCTCATATCAAACTTGAGTTCATGGGATTCATGCTTCTCCATTCTTGAGATGCTTTACTAAGAATAATGTGTTTCACTTCCATCCAGGTTAATACAAAGGCTGTAACGTCTCCATTTTTTTTAATGGCTGAATAGTATTCCATAGTGTACATATACCATAGCTTGCTGATCCATTCCTGGATTGGTGGGCATTTAGGTTGTTTCCACATTTTGGCAATCGTAAATTGAGCTGCAATAAACAGTCTAGTGCAAGTGTCCTTATGATCCACTTTGCTGACAACATGATCCTATACTTAGAGAACCCCAAAGACTCCACCATGAGACTCCTGGAAGTCATCAGAAAATACAGTAATGTCTCAGGATATAAAATCAATATCCACAAGTCAGTATCCTTTGTATATGGCAATAACAGTCAAGATGAGAGGCTAATTAAGGACACAACTCCCTTCACCATAGCTTCAA
>CAUYON010168903.1:0-37418 GCA_963573935.1 Arctocebus calabarensis
ACTGTTACAGATATCCTTCATGGCATTTCCTTGATCACTATATAAAGACCTTAATACTCTACCTTTAATAAGTTTCGCCAGTACCCTGCTAAGATGCACCGTAGGTGTGTTCCCACTAATTGCCCTCCCTCCACCCATGAATTTATACTCTTAATCCTACACATTATAAACACCTCTCATCTAGCTCTTCATTCCTGGACTCCTGCCCCAAATCCTCCATGTTGCAGTTCCTTCCTTAGCAGACTAACTTGCTATTACCTACTGATTCAGAGAGTGGCCCTTAAAACTCCTCCAAGGTGTCTCCTGGTCCTTTGAGGACAATGATCATGCCTTGTGCCTTCCCATACTTGCAATTATCTGATATTTCCTCCATCACGCTAACTCCATCCACGTTTGTCTCCTTCTCCAAACAATTAGATCTCCACGTGGATAGACAGCTGAGATAGAGGTTCTTTGGAGGGGAGGGGGTGAAACTGACGCCTTTTATGTGCCTTCTGAGCTCCAGCCTGGTTTAATAATCCCCAAGCACCACTTTGCGTGCAGCAAGGTATAAATATATGCTAATAGGAGGTCTGGCTCCTTGTCACAACACATTGCAGGCTGCATTCGTGCAAGATAGAATAAAAAGATTAGATGTAATCTTGAAGTCAATCAGAGAGCAAGAGAAAACCAAAAAAAAAAAAAAAAAATAGAACTCAGATTGTCAACAAGGAAAGGCAGAAAAATGACTTGAATCGAATTGCAGTTTATCTCGTTAAGCGTTAAAGGAAACCAATTTCTTCCAGAAATTGGAAGGCAATTTAAACATTTCTACAGTTTTACTAAAGTTTGAAAATTTCCAGTGAAAGAATAAGGTTTTCTTTATTTCTGCATATCTGACATTTCCCCTGCGCTCTCAGGAACTAGAAGGCCACAGATAAGAGGATATTTAAGGAACAGAGAGCCGTTATCAACAAGTAAGGAAAAGAATCTATTAAAGAAATCCGCACTTGATTTCTTCAGCCCTCTCAGGTTCTGTGCCAAAAGACCTAAGGAAATTAGAACTGGGTAGCAAGACACCACACTAGGAAATCTGGCCCGGCCCTGGATGAGTCACCACACTGAATTAATTGGCAAATGTAGAAGTTGCTTTCAATCTATAAAGGTCACATAACTTATACCAAGGCCAAGCTACAGCACATTGAAGGTGATGCCATCACAAGCCAAAGGCACTGTTCACAAGAACTTAAGTTTTCCCCATTCCTAGAAGCATGACAGAGTGACAGTGGCCTCTTGTTTGCAAACAGCGTAGTTGGTACCTGCTCCTTCCCCTGCTGAGATGTGTCTCCCCCATTGTTTGCACCCAGTAGGAATCACTAACTAAACCTCCTCATCTTTAGAGTTAAAACCAAGCCTTCGGCTCGGCGCCTGTGGCTCAGCGGGCTAAGGCGCCAGCCACATACACCTGAGCTGGCGGGTTCGAATCCAGCCCAGGCCTGCCAAACAACAATGACGGCTGCAACCAAAAAATGGCCGGGCATTGTGGCGGGCACCTGTGGTCCCAGCTACTTGGGAGGCAGAGGCAGGAGACTCGCTTCAGCCCAGGAATTGGAGGTTGCTGTGAGCTGTGATGCCATGGCACTCTATCCAGGGTGACAGCTTGAGGCTCTGTCTCAAAAAAAAAAAAACAAAAAACGAAGTCTTCCCTAACCCCATGCTCCATATGGAAGTGATCTACTAGCCAAAAAAAAAAAAAAAAAAAAAAGCAGACTTTTTTTCCTCTATATTATCCTGAGCAATAAGTTCTTAATATTGTCAGAAACAGCAGGGCTTAAAGGAAGCATATAATGTACTGTCAATAGCCATTGCCTCAGGAAGGGGAGCAACCAGATTCACCCCACATTTTGCTCAGTATGTGTCTATATACATATTGTTTTGATCTTTTACAGCATAAAAATCAAGCATTGATTGCTCTGTAATTTTTCAAAATATCATTTAAGATGTTCTATGGTGAATAAGCTGAGACTTATATCAGAGTCATGCCTCTGAAAAGCTGTCAACTCCAACCTCTTGGATGAGCTTAAAGGGCACCTCCCTTGTTAATAGCTGGTGTGAGCTGGACAAAGCTCAGAGCAGAACTTGCCAAAATTGTGGCTTTTGTCTTCATTCATTGCTTTCTTCACACATTCACTCAATCAACAAACATTTCCTGAATACTTACTTACCTCATGGACTAAAAAATGGGTACCATGTGAAGCTAAGATGTTCCCCAAAAAAGAAATATGAGAATAAATGGCATGGCCAGTTTTCCCTGGTATTATGGAAGATAATAATATTTCAGACAGATTCATCAGAGAGAATATTCAGGAACAAAAAAGAAATGCCTTTCCTAGTTTCTCACTTCCACAGACAACTTTTCCCTTTCAGTAACTTGTTATATGCCAGGAGCAAACAATATGAAATCCATTCCTAATGAGCAATAATTATAGCTTTAAGAAGCTGTACAATCAGTGTTCAGTGATTTCATTATTAGATAGCACCATAAATTATGCTAATGCTGATAACAGTTCTGGATGAGAGAGGTCCAGATCCGGGAGAATGCACTGAAATTATTTACATCCTCTATTTCTGAAACAATAGACCCAGCAATTTGAAAATCAGATGATCCGATTTATTCTGGCAGGACACACAAGTAACAAGTTGCATCAACCATAAAATTAAATAGGCTTCTCTTTCTTTTTTTTTTCTTTTTCTTTTTTAAGCTATTTTTCCTCAGTCGCCTCATACCTTGCATATTACCAAACTCCTTTGAGAGGAGATTCTGCTTACTGTAAATCTTGTTTCTAAAATTACTACGATGGTGGTTGACGGTGTCCTCTGACAAGGCTGGCTTTAGCACACCCGTGTCTTCATAAAAGCGAGGCTTAAAAATGCAATGCCTGAAAAGTCACAGCTGCCTACCAGAATGCAGAAAAGGGGGACAGACTTATGGGTTGGGGAATTGTTGCCTCTTCCAAGAGTTCACTGTGAGAGGAGAGTCTCCAGACAGATACCAAGAGCTGCCGTAGGTCTCCCAAGCACCACACCC
The DNA here is from genome assembly GCA_963573935.1 of Arctocebus calabarensis. Classification (NCBI taxonomy): domain Eukaryota; kingdom Metazoa; phylum Chordata; class Mammalia; order Primates; family Lorisidae; genus Arctocebus; species Arctocebus calabarensis. Next base: position 3,068 of record CAUYON010168903.1, read on the forward strand.
ACACACCATGTTTAACCCTTCCCTTGGAATTTTCTCAGTTAATAGTAACAAAACTACTTTTTTTGATGTAGTACTTCATATGCCTGGCTCTGTACAAAGCACTCAGGTATGCTACCTCATTCGATCCTCGTAAAAACCCTATGCAACGATTCTGATTGATTCCCATTCTGTAGATGAAGAATAAAAGGCTCAGAAGGCAAAAAAGCAGGAGGGGAAAAAGCAAAATCTAACTTGCTTAAGAATAGCCAGTTAGTCCATGGAAAAGCCAGGGTTCCAACCCAGAGGAACCTGGATACTGCCATTGACAAGGAACGCAAAGAATCCAACACAGATCTGACTCCAAATTCAGGGTCTTTCCTGAAGCCTCATGAAGGGCAGCAAAGGGGGAAATTATGCCACGTGACACCCAAAAGACTTCTTGAAGTCCTCACTAAGGTTTTCCAAGCACAGGGAGCACCTGGAACATTTTACATTACTGGAGAGAATGGGAGTACCCCCCAAAGCGAGGCACACACGTGCTGCCTATGCCCCAGCAATTCCTCTCCTCCCCGCACACCTGACAGGAAGGATATGCACGACCCTGCTCAGAGAGTTCCCAAACTGCAAACATTCTGATGCTCCATGAACTTGGACAACGGGCATAACTACTAATTGTGGTCTCTTTACTCAATAGAATACGACACAAGAATGAAAAAAATAGATTACCGATACATACAAAACCATGCGTAAATCTCACAGACATATGCCAAGTGAAAGAGTTAGAAACAAAGAGTGGACATCATATGGTTCTGCACATGTGAAGTTTAAAACGTGAAAGTACTCTGTGGGGCTAGAAGCAAAATAAGGATCAAACTTCGGCTACTGACTGGGGAGAGTGGGTATGAGGGAGGCCTCAAGGGTGATGGAAATACTCTCTATCTTGATGTGGATAGTAACACAGTGTATTCATATTCAAAAATGCATTGAGCTCTATGCTTAATATCTGTGTACTTTATGTCAGTCAGATCTCAAGTTTTCTTTTCTTGGCCGGGGCTGGGTTTGAACCCACCACCTCCAGTATATGGGGCCGGTGCCCTACTCCTTGAGGCACTGGTGCTGCCCACTCAATATTTTTTTTTTTTTTGAGACTGAGTCTCACTATGTCACCCTCGGTAGAGTGCCATGGCATCACAGCTCACAGCAACCTCCAACTCTTGGATTTAAGCAATTCTCTTGCCTCAGCCTCCCAAGTAACTGAGAATACAGGCGCCCGCCACAGGGCCTGGCTATTTTTTGGTTATAGTTGTCATTGTTGTTTGGCGGGCCTGACCTGGGCTGGAACTCGCCACCTTTGGTGTATGTGGCTGGCGCTCTAGCCGCTGAGCTACAGGCGCTGAGCCTCAATTTTTTTTAAATGAATAAAAATTTTCCTTGGATATCTCTGTCCCCAGAATCCCAGTCACCATGGCAATGGGTCCCCCAAACTCTTCCTCTATTTCTTCATACTTCCGGTCCCCCCTTCTCTTGCTCCCTTCTTATACTTCCTAGATTTATTCTTTTCTGTCCTGCTAGTAGCCTCATGTCATTTCCTACCTAAATGAATTAGCTCCCTCTGACACCTTCCTTTTTCCTCACTATTCGTCAATCAGCAGAATGAAAACCCCAGCAGTCAAACAGATCAAGCAAACAACTCTCCTTAGCAGAATATTAGTGCACTTATAGAGATGGATCACAGTGAGTTGTTTATATCCCCTCCAACAGAGGGTAAGATCCCTGAGGGTAGGTGGTATATGTCCCAGACGCTTGGCGAATGTGGAATTGTAATAAAAGAACACTCTCACTCAACAGTTAAATGTATGAAACCTGGGGCATTTGCTGAGTTCTTACCACCCATTCCAGAGATCAAAGCAATGAATTCAAGTAATAAACAAGGATACTTAGAGCCATAATCATGAACTACATGTCAGAAACATTTGCCTAGACATTACAAGAAAAATGCAAGATGGCAGGCTTTAATTATCTCAGGTCATTTTTATTAATTTTAATCTTTTTACCTCTTTCTAACTTATTGTCTTTTATAGAACAGATAAAACTACACAATTCCATGGTCAAGAGGGATTAGAAACAATAATTTGTGTAGGAGAGGAGACAAGAAATTGAAGTAAACTATTAAATCTTTCATCCTCTGAAATACAAGAAGCAAGCCAAAAGATGAGACTGGCACCCATTGTCTTGCTTTTGAATATATTGGGGCCTGTATTAGTTCCAATTTTATTATTCAGGTGGAAAAGTCTTTCCTCTATTGGCTTGGAATAACTTTATCTCTTGAATTTGGGTATATCAGCTTCTAATCACTGACAGAACCTCAAAGTTCAGAGTCAGGAGGACAAGACAAAAATTAAAGACAAAAGGATATATCCCACCTATTACTTATCAAGGAAGAGTGACTTGTTTTATAGCCCATTTCCAAAGGCTACAGCAGGCCAGATGTAGAGAAGAGAAAATCTTTTGTTCAAATCCCTCGCCCAAATACAAACAGAATAAAATAAATGAATAAAATCTGAGGTTGTGAACTAGGCCTCAATTATTAGGCTATAAGTGTCAAAGCCTATTTGAAGGATAAGCCATTTTTCCAAGCACTGATACATTGCTGTTGTTTATGAAGCAACATATCACACAAAATTTGTCTATGTTGAGAAAGAGAACGTGCTGCTGTTCCTTCCCAGACCCCCTCAGTTGGGCGACGTAGGCATAAATGCAGAAACTAGCCACTGAGAAATATACCTTCACTTCCTAGGAAAGTATCCCCGTGTTTATCTTTTGGTAGACCCGGACTCGTTAGATGTAAACCATCCCTCATCAGCAACAAGAAGAGGTTTGTTTTCGTCATTCACAAAATAAACCAGGTCCTACCCAAGGAAATGACTCTGGGAGGCAGCCCCGTCATACAAGTGCTGTGGAAGTTACAAATGGCTCCGTGGCCCAGGCCATAAACAGTCTCTAGGAAGGCTGGTGCTGAGCTGTTGATATTAAAAATCACCTCATTAATTATGTTTGTAAACAATGCAGCTGTCAGTGCTCCCAAGCTGGCTTCCTCAGCATCATAATATTTGTAACAATAATAACCACATCATTTCAAGCATAGCAATAAATAGTCAATCCAAGAACCTCAAGTGAAATCACATCTGTGAGCTGCCACCTGGTCATGGTAGTTTGTCTGCGTGCCCCTCAGAGGGCACTTTATCAGGATCAAGTGCTCCACTAGAATTTCCTTCCTGCTTTGTAAAAAGAACAGGTCAAAAGCCCTGTGGGCAGAGACCACCACCAAGAGGAAAGCCAAGAGGCGAAAGAAGAAGAGTTGGCCAGAAACACTTCCCGTGGTACAGCTGCCAGCAAGGATGGTGGAAAGGGCCTGGTTCTTTCCCCGTGGAGGATCAACAAGCTGAGGACTGAACCTCAGGCTTAACCAGCCTTTCCTTCCTGGTACACATTCACTTATACTTTTTTCCTACAAAAATTTCTGGAACGTTATTATTTGCCAGATGGGCACCATGTGCTAGAAAAAAATTCACAAGCAAATATCCATTTTAGTTGCTTATGGGTGATACAATTGGGACGTACCCAGCAGACTACATAATATATAACCTAAACGGGCTAGGATTTATTTTTTTCAATAGTCATATCTTGGTAGCACATATTTCTAAAGTTAGACCAATGGTTGTGAGCCCCTAAAATTGTTCAAAGCAAGAGAAACAATGTTTTCACGTGACATGAGTGAGCTAGGATGACTGGACGTCCTTCCACATTAGACAACACCCTTCATACCTCCTTGATGCCTTCTGCACATGGAAAGTCTAATTCTGAACTTCACCAGAGAGAGATAAACGTGGCATCCAATTCCAAAGCAATGCCCGTTTTCTGTGTCTCTGTCCCTCTCTTTCCTCTCTCACTCTGTGTATATATTAATTTTATAGATCTTTTTATTGTCTGAACTACACTGGTTGCGTGAGAAGCAGAACAATAGGCCAAGAAGTTCCATTTCACACATGCCATCCTTATAATTCAAATAGGACAATAAAAAGAGAGAGAGATCTATAAACTGGTGATAAATCAGTGTCCTAAACCAAATTAACCATCGAAATAGATTATCATAAAAATAACGCCATGAAAAATATTCTTCACCTTCCTGGTTCAGCTGCCTATAATGGAGAGAGGGAAGGTGTGTGTGTGTGTGTGTGTGTGTGCGCGCGCGCGCGGGTGGGTGTGTATGCCACACACATATGCAGACATGAGCACATAGGCCATGTGTGCACACACAGACACACACGTGTTCAGAGGCAGTGGCCACACAGCATCCGTGCTGCTTTCTCCTCTGAGAATAGCAGAGAGCCAAGAAATCACAGCACTGATCCTCAGCAAGCCCAGCTTCCATTCAACACAGCAAATAACACCATGTGTCGAGTGCTATCTGAGACCCTGGGGAGACAAAAGGAGCTAAGGGGGAGACAATTCTTGTCCTCGTGTAATGTCTAGTCAGGGCAAAATAGACAGTCACTAACTAAATAACTAGATTAAAATGTTTGTAACTATAAATCCTGATGCACGCCTTTGAGAAAAGGCCAGGCTGCTGTGAGCGCCCTGAGCAAGGGAGCCCAAACTCATCTGAGGTCAGGAACAAAAGGATCTGCGAGCTGAAGAAGCAGCAGAGGCTCAAAAGATCGAAATCGCCCACCAGAAAGCGAGATTCCCCTTCAGTAGGGAGGGAAGCACGCTTCTTTCACAGGGGAAGATGGGGGCAGGGAACAGAGAAGGAAATGCGATTGGGACCACAGGCGATGAGGGGCATGGGGGGAGGCCCAGACAGAGGGCAGCACATGGACAAAGGCTGAGAGGACAGAAGGACAGATGGAACCGCAAGGAGGCCATGGACAACAGAAGGAGAGGGTGGCCTGACGGGACAGCAGAGAGGCCCAGAAGCCACACCACGCAGATCCTGAGCGTGTGGGGCCGAGGACAGCGGCTAAGGGAGGTGCAGGGCTCCTCCCTCCACAGTGCCCTGTGCTCTGTGTGGAGGGGCGCGCAGTGCCGGGAAGACAGTGCTAAGACCTCTTTTTTTTTTTTTTTTTTTGAGTTTTTGGCCGGGGCTGAGTTTGAACCCACCACCTCCGGCATATGGGGCCAGCGCCCTACTCCTTTGAGCCACAGGTGCCGCCTGGTGCTAAGACCTCTTACCAACCCTCCAATGGGTCTAGGGCAGACACTGGACCAGGACTCTGACACTAACTAGCTGTCAGAACGCAGATAATCTGCTTCGCCCCTTTAAGCCTCAAATTCTCTACCTGTAAAATGGCAATAATAATAATTCTGCTGGGGATTAAATGAGATCATGCCTGTGGCATGCCCAGCCCTCTCTAGGCCTTCAACAAATGTGAGCTGTTGGTGCTGCAGAAATGGACAGAAATGGACAGATTAGAGCAGTGTTGTTCAACCTTTTCTATCTCATGGCACACTTGAAACTCCCGTGGCACACTTAAATTAGGTTGATCAAAAAAAAAAAAAACAAGAATGAAAAAAAGAATGTAATTACTGTGCTTTGCACTTCTCTCCAAAATCATTTAATTAATGATCTCTAACATTTTTCGCAGCACATCAGTTGAAAATCACTGGCTTAGAGCAATCTAACAGTCCACCAACAAGTGATCGCCCTCCCTAACTCAGCACAGGGAGGGATGAGACACATTTTCTTTCATGGGACAAAAGTTAGGCAGGAATGAAAGGGGAAAGCAATTGGTACCAACATGAGGAGTTTCCCGAACTAAACCAATTCTTGTTCCTTACTATAAGCAGTTTCAGTAATATTTAAGCCATGAAAGGTATCCAAGACCATTTGAAAAAACAATTACTAAAAAAAATGCTGAAGTAATATCGTCAACAAGATTTGTCTCAACAGCAACAACAACAACAAAAATTATACAAAAGGCAAATAACTCATCTGTGGTCATAGGCTACAGCCAGGAGTGGAATCGGGCTCCGATTCCAAGTCTATACCCTTTCTAGCCAGGGCTCAGCCTCCTGAGAGGTCCAAACCCAGCCCTTTCCTTCAGATTTCAGTTTAATCAGAAAAACAAACACCAGACTCCAAGAAAACAAGGTACAGTTGAGAGTCTAATTCTGTAGTTTCTGTTGAAAATTACGGGGATACTCTAAGCTGTTTTGGTGTTTGGTAAATAGTGTCAAACTAATTTTATGGTGCTATAAAAACGCTTCTTGCCTTTAAATCTAACAACATTGCTTTGAGAGTTTTATCAAAAAGCATACACAAAGTTAAATAAACGAAAATAATGTTATTTGTCAATTGTCAAAGGCAATTCTTATTTTACTTTTAGGACTAGTTGGATGACAGGCTATTTGCATATCCAAAACTTTTAATGCAGTAAGAAAAAAATGTAACCTCTATATTAAACACAGACTCGAGGACAGAGAGCCTTCCTGAATGAAAGCAAACTGCTTTCCCGCAGAAACTTTAGGTAGAACCTCCTTATGGGAAGCTTAAAGTAATTGATCCTGAATTAAGGACTCGTTCACAATCTGGGCACCAGACTTTCGGTGGATCTCCAGCAAAAGACTTGCACACAGAAACAGAACCGGTTTCCTCCAGCTGATCCGTGAGGGTGTCCTCTTTACACTTGCCAGCCTCCTCCTGTAGAAGATAAAATCATGCAGGGGTATGGATTAGCTATCATGTCATTATAACAGGCACAGCTGTCTGTTACAGGTAAATTGCTAGGCAATGTAATAACAATGCAGTTTATTTACTGTGCAGGGTGCTTATCTCCAGAAATGTTCCCGACAAACAAAGAAAGGCACAGCTAAACGCCTCCTCTTTAGAATTACAGTCTGAAGCTATGCCAGTACCTTCAGAAAATAAAAATGCTAAATAATCTCTGTATAAATAGAATCCCTAAAACCCAAAGCATTTCCTCACCGAGGAAGCAGAAAAAAAGGCAACTGCCATCTGGGATGTCCACAGGGCTTTCTCAGGTTCCCATTACTGTGGACCAAATCACATACTACGGAGAGAAGGACCCCAAAGATGGTCAGGCGAGGTCCAGACCCAGAGCATTCATTGTTGTTAAATGATGCCAATGCTAATGATGAGGTCACCAGGGTTGCCTGTGCTTATCACCTGCCTCTCACTTTTCAACATTGTCATTTTTTAATGCTCTAAACAACCCTGTAAGTCCTGCTATTACCCCTATTTAACAGATGAAGAAAGAAAACTGCTAAACTATTCACTTGAAATTCAAACCAGATCTGCCTCTCTCCAAAACCAGAACTATTAACGTCTACACCAGACAGTTCTCAAGAACCTGAGGGACTGGCCTGAGGTTAGACTTAGCCTTTAGTACTTTTGCCTGCCCCTGCCACTGGCACCTTACACACATACCCTACCCATGGAAGCATCCAGCAGGCTCACACTTTGTGCCCCACAATGAAGGCCAAGAAAACAAAGAGCTGAAAACCTTGTAGATGCCTCTCTCTTAGGCATACAGCCTTCCATGAATAGAACAGTGAACTAGTGAATGAAAGAATGAAAAACCCAATTAAGATACTAGCATGAAGCCTAGAGAGACATAACTGGAAAGTCATTGCTCTAAGAGAAAGCTATAACTCAGTCAATAGTATTAACATATCTGAAGAAAGAATGTGTCCGCAGAAGGAAGACGGTTGGACCAGAGTTCAGAAAAATGAAGCATGATTGAGTTTGGTGCTTATCCAGTTGTGCCCAAGGGAGTGAGGCCATCTGTGTGGTGTCAATAAAAAAATGTACCAGGATGGTTTAGTTCACTTCAGTGGTCTGTGCAAGCCTACTGTGTGCCATGAAGTACAACAGGCACTGTGATTAAATACACACAAACACACACACACCCTCCTTCTAACATGGAGGAACCTGCAACAGCAGAGACTAGCACACAAATAATAGTTCCTAAAAGCTCAGTGCCACAACAGAGGTATGTCAAGAGTTCTGTGGAACACAAAGGAGATCTGATCCCAAAGTCTAGGAAAACTCCCTGAAATGACCCTCCAGCTGGGTTTCACTGAATAATTAGGTGTCATCTAGGCCATAAAGGGCACAAAACAATTGTAGGCAGAAGGAACAGAGGTTGACCACATCACATAGCAGGTTAGGGAATAAAAGCATTAGTGCCCAAACAGAAGGTGTTACATTTAAGCAGGCTGAGATTTATCCTGATGGAAATAGGGACCCTTTGAAAGATGTGAGCTAGACAGTAAGAGATCAACGTACAGTCTAGAAAGACCAATCTGGCAGAAATACGAACAATGGATATGAATAGAGAAAAGCCAAGGAGGCCCAGATTCGAGTTAGGAAGTGATTGTCCAAGCCCCTGTTGAGGCTCTGTCCCAGTTCAATGGTGGCCAAGGTAAAGAGGAGAGGGAAACGAACAGTCAGGAAATCCTGTTGACAGGTTGGATGAGAGGGATGCAGGAAAGTGAGACGTCAAGGGTGAGTTCAAGTTTCTGGGTCGGGGAACCAACCCATTTGATGGTGCTGTCACAAACTGAGATAGTATGAGTAGCAAATTTGGATTAGGAAGATGAAGAAAATGAACCTGGCTTTGAACATGCTGAACTGCCCATTGGACATCTGAAGTAGAACTGTCTAGAACTCAGAAGAGTCGTTAGAGATAAAGACGTTTGAACATCATGAGCAAATAGGTGACAGTTAAAATCATGAGAGTAAGAGTTTAGCAAAGGATGGATAGAAAGATAGATGGATGACTGGCTGGCTGGATGGATTAATAGACGGGAGGCAGGCAGAGACACCAGCTAATTAACACATTTACTGGCACAATAGGAAAAAATGTTTTTCCTTAGGGCCCCAGTGCTTTATTATGAAAATAGAATAAAATCTTTAAAAACAAAATGATCCCTTCGAATGTAACAAAAAATGTGATTTTTATCGTTTTCTCTGCATGAGCGACTCATGCAAAGCCAGAATCAATTTTTACACTGAACACCACAAGTTTCATGTGACTCATGACATACTTACTAAATTTGTTTCTAAGTATTGAGTCTTTTGTTTTTGCACAAGTATTTAGTTGTGTCTGGAGTGGACTTTGGGGGGTCCTAGATGACGACCTCTGACTCATACCAGGTAAGTATGTGCAACACTGTGAGGTTGCCACCTACTATAGTATTGATTTCATTCAAAGAGCCACCAGGCAAATAGTCAAGGGGAAATATGCAATTGGAAGTTCTGGCAATTGGAGAACACAGTCCAGCAAGTGTGCACACTTGGGAGGGCCGACTAGAGTTAGGAGGGGGACAGGAGGTCAGGGAGACATGCCAATTGACAATGAAAACAACAAGCAGAGGTTTCAGAGCGTGCAAGCATGCTAGGGACCTTCCCACCTACCCACCAGTTCTATATGCTTTATGCATCCCAGGGTTCAAAGTTACTGTGAGTTAAATACAATGCACAGGACAGTTAATGTGCTAAAATGAGATGATTATACTATATTAACTACCTTTAATCTTTGGAAAGTTATAAAACATAGTTTTACTTAGCAAAAGAAAAAGAAGCTAAAGAAAGTAAACTTCAGATAAGTATTTCTTTGCCGGAAAACTTACTACTCCTTAAAAGAGCCTTCTAAGTTAAGGGGAAAGAATTACTAAAAAATATAAAGTGGCTAGTCATTCAGAAAATTCAACTTCCTGCTAAGAAAGATGAGGAAATCAGTACTCTCACACCCCATCTATATGCCCTGGTAAGGATTATAGCTATTCTGCTACCATAACTTTTATTTTAGTAAAAGGAGGAGGTCTCTGCCTCAAGGCTTAGTTTTTATATTTATGTGAATTAGATGCCCACCACCAGCCTTTTACTATGACTATTCCATTCCTGAGTTCTTTATTTTGATTTGCCTCTTACATGGCTTAAACCTCATCACTGAGTAAATTTTTTCCCAAGAAACAGTTGTCTGTTCTGCGATTCTTGAATTGGTTGATGCATGAGAACATTTACCTGTGGTCTTCATATTTGACCATCACCTTCACCAACAACTTGGCTGGGTATAAAATTCCTGAGTCACTCTTTTCCCCAGAAATCTTCAGACATTACTTCATTGACTTCTGGCATTGAGTGAAAGTCAAGGCTAGCCAGATTTTGCCTCTTAATAAGTGACTTGCAAAGCCATATCTTTAACCAAATGTAGGGGAAGGAAAACTCAAATAATCTCTCTCAACACGCTTGGCTTCTCCATTTTCGAGATGAACAGAGCTCTTCTTTGGCAGTAATAAAAGGTAACGTTTAAAAGCTACAAACCCTTCACTGCCCCAGTAAATCTGCTCATCCTTCAAGACTCTGCTCAAATGTCCCCAATCACCCTATCAGCCTTTCTCCTCTCTCCTTTCTAGGCAGAATTACTCTCTTCGTGTACTAATTATTACATCTATAGTTTCCCCACTAAATTACAAACTGCTTGAAAGGAAACCCACATTTTCTTCTTTATACTCAAAGCACTTAACACACTTGCTAAAACATAATAAGACTTCAATGTTTACCAAATAATCCATTTTCACTTTTCCCCACATATATTTGGAGGACTCCTTAGAATGGTTGTGCTCAAACTTCAGCATGTGTCAGAAATACCTGGAGAGCTGGCTAAAATATAGATGGCTGGCCCCGTCCCCAGAGCTTCTGTCTGGAATAGTGCTCAGGAATTTACATTTCCTCCAGGTGATACTGATACTATGGGTCCAGGAATCACATTTTGAAAAGCATTAATTGAAAGCACCATTAGAAATGGGTGGAACAAATCCCTTCAAAGTAGGGACAGATACATTTATCTCCAAAACCATCCAAATCTGAAGTAAGATTTTGTGAAATTTATCCACATCCACAAAATCTGGGCACTATTTCTTATACCATAAGTCTAACACAAGCCCCAATACTAGAGTATGCGACCCATGAGAAAAGACATTTTAGGATGCTTCACCTAATTTTTCTTTCTTGATTCTTTTTATCACTCATGAATGAGTACCTTAAATCAGTGTTACTGACCATGATTCTCCAACTAGGTGTATTATACTATAACTATTAACTATACTAACATTAATTCAATAGTCAGGTGAGAGTTGAAACCCAGAGAAAATTCAGCTACTTCAAACCAAATGCTCCTTCAAAAATAAAACAATAATAGTGATCATTTAAAAATCCACTTGTCTCCCATCCTTATTCTGTTCTCAGGCTTTTTTTTTTTTTTTTTTTTTTTTTTTGCGGTTTTTGGCCGGGTCTGCGTTTGAACCCACCATCTCCAGCATATGGGGCCAGCGCCCTACTCCTTTGAGTCACAGGCGCGGCCCTTCTCAGGCTTTTCTTTCTCTCTCCCTGCGGTCACAGGTGATGACACTTGTGTCAAGATTCTGCAAACCACCACTAGGCACATATTCCCTTCCACACCATTCTCGCCATTAAGCCAGTTAGTCCCTGTAGAGGATGGTCTGTGGCCCCAAGGCTTCTACAACAACCTCTAAGTGGTGATTTTTGCACTCCTTTACTCAAGGGGTTCAATTTCTCTGATCACTAACTCTCTCTTGGTTTTCTAACACGCGGGGCATTGAGCTAAAGTTGCGTTGCAGCGCCACCTAGGGTCTGTTGTGGGTAGTCACTAGAGCTAGCAACGCAGAGCCCCGGCCACCAGCTGGCTGGTTAAAGGGAAACACAGCCCTGTTCTGGATTCAAACGGACTCTGCCTCTGTCACAAACCGTTCTGTATAAGGTCAAGGGGGTCTCCCATCTGGAGCTTCCATCTGCGACTATGGATTGTTAAACATCATTTGAAATGTCATCAGCTTGAATGTGGGCTTCACATTAGGATTTTTAACCCTGAAGGTTTTCGATTCCATGGCAAAAGACCTTCAGTGATGAAGAGGAGAGAAGAAAATAGCAGCTTCCCGGCCTTTCCTTCCTGCTTTCCGCGGTTGTGGTCGTGCTTGAGCAGCGTTGAGATGTGCGGGGTGAACACGAGCAGCTTGGCCTGGCCGGGAGCGGCCTGCACCCAGCGCTGTGCGCTCTGCACGCCGAGCCCCGTTAGCTCTCATTTCATGTTTCTTCTCCGGCAGAAGTACAGGCATCCAACACCCCGGCCCTTCTATGACACATAAACCACAGGTCAGTGCCTTCCATGGAGACTCCTGTTTGCTAAGTGAGTAGTTGCACCAGGAGCAGAGAAGCAACATTACAGAGCACTTAGGGACGCGGGGAGACCGGGCGATTACACAGGGCAGGGCAGCAATTGAATGATGAAAACCTTTCCCCTGCCCGAGAAGTACAACACTGTTTCGAACCTGCCACTGGCAACAACTGGTCCCGAGAGCTCCCAGCCTGCTATTAACCCCTTTCCGATAAGAGTTGGTTCCCGTGGCCCCCACTGCGGGCAGAGCAGGCTCCCGGCCCAGCGCTAATTGAACTGCAGGAGACCTTTTCCTACACTGACTCCACAGAACTTGCTTTTGACAATTTATGTCAAGAGTCACAGACACTGAGAGAGCCGAGAGCTGAGCCTCTTTACTGGTGGGGCCCTAAGTGAAGGTCCATGAACTGGGGCTGCTGAGAGCCTTGAAACTGCGCTGCCTAGTCCTGCCAGTGAAGCTTTCCTGGGCCTTCTATGCGCCCTGTAGGTGCAAAACCAAAACCGGCACCTTAGTACCAAAATTGCTACCTACGAAACTCTGCGTCTCAGAGAAAACACCCACCAGACTCAGCTTGGGATTTCTGCTCCCTGAACACACTAGCCTGCTCTCAGCCCCCTGCCCTCCCTCCATGAAGCAGGGGTGAGAACCAGGGGATGGGGGGGGACAGGAGTGTGGCCCCAGCCTGCTACACGCCCATAATCTATTTCTGGTCTGAAACAGGAAAAACACAGAAACTGAGAGTGTTTAGGAAGTCTTATAACAAATTATCAGAGCAATTTAGTATCTATCAAATCCAACAATGAAAAATCTGAGTTTGTGTTTTGTGTGTCTTTGTGTTTTCCATTTTATACGATTAGAAATAAAAAACAAAACAAAATATGTGAATTCTCCCCTTCCAGCAGTTTGACGAGCACAACTTTGAATTCCACATCCCGCTGGATCTAGGCCCTTGGGCCCTCCAGCAGGTAGAGTGTCACTTAGAGAAAACAGGAATGCCGGGGGGGGGGGCCTCCTCTGCAAGGAAGCGCCATGGCTCAGGCGGAGCCAAAGCCTGTCGTTCACACCTGACAATGAGGAGGGCCAGTCCTTGGATCAGGCAGGTCAGAGGAAGAGCCACGGACTAAAGTCCAGTCATGCCAAACATTCCGGTGTACAGGACCCACAGGATGCTGGGGGAGTGTGGGGCAAACACCAAGGGAGCAGGAAGCGCACTTCAGAGTGGTATCTGGAGGTGTGTCAGTGCCCAGCTAGGTCTGGGGGACTGCTAACACCTGCGGTCAGTGCGTCCCTGTGCCCACTCCAGAGACCCCACACACACACCCTCATCCCTCCGGGAGCTGTCAGCCTCTCTGGGCAGCATCACGTTCTCCTGTAGCTGGGAGCAAGGGCGTAGGTGTGAGAGCCTCTGTGTGGTCCCCACGGCTCCTGATACAGTTTGACTGGGTCTTGCCTTATCCTCTCCAAGGCAGAGATGAGGCCCCTGGAAACACAGAGTGGGCTCTTAGCCTGTGCCAAGCCTCCCATCCTTAAAGTCTCTCTATATAGTCCAGAAAAAGGAAACATTAACATGAAAATATCTTTTAGAAAGAAAAAACATCTTGTCTCTTTAATACATTACAAAAGAAAAGCATGGGAAGAAGAGAAAGAGATTCATGGAGAGTGAGATAAGGAAGCAGGAAAGGAAGAGGGGATAAGGGCTATAAATCCAGGAGGCCAGAGACCAGCCTGGCACAGTGCTGGGCACACCATGGCTGTCAAGAGATGTTTGTTGAATGAATAAAGAGAAGAAGAATAGTTGACACAGGAACAAAGAGGGAGTGGATGCTTGGGAGCTTGCAGCTGCCCAGCTTCCTCCTGTCTCCAGCCCCTGCAGGAGGCAGGCTGGGCCAGGGCCTGAACTGCAGGGTCCTGCTGCTGGGCAGGGGGCAGCTGCCAACATCTGCTTCCCTGAGGCTAGACTCTTTGCTAGTTTCCTTCTCTCTTTCTTCTATTCTCCTTAAAAATATCGTTTGATGCAGGGAAGTGCTGCTAGTTTCACTTGAAACAGTTCCCAAACAGGATATTGCATCTCAAACAGCTCCTCGGCCCTTGGCAATTGTTGGGTGCAGGTGTTTCTCCCGAGTGCCGGGCAGCACGTACGTAGGACGCTGAGACCCAGCGAGCCCTGGGTGTAGGACTGGACAGCCGCCCAGGGGACCCGGGGCTTGTGGCACGGAGCCCTACAGCAGCCCCTGCATTCCAGGAATGAGACTCCTTCCCACACGCCTCCCCCGCCCCCTTGCTAACCTCATTTCCAGCCCCAGGTTTTCTGAAGAATAAGAACTGAGTTTCCCATCTCATTTCTACAATTCCTAAGATAGAAACAAACCACAGTCCCAAAGAGAGAACAAACCTGGAAGAAAGGAAGGATGAGGCAGGCTGCCTGACAACGCACGCAAAAACAGGGTGCGCTGTCCGAGGAGAGTTGAAGCAAAGGTTCGCCCGGAGAAATCAGTACATAGACACACATATTTTTAATCCGTGTTTCTAAGAGAAAAGTGGAAACAAGGAGTCTTGAGGCATGAACCCGTATAACTGTACAAGTAGCCCTGGGCAAAGTCAAATACAGAGTCACCGTACGTACCCAAGAGAAATGAAAACATATGACCAATGTCTGCCTGAAAATTTGTACATGGATGTTTATAGCAACATCATACACAAGAGCCAGAAATGGAAGCAAGCCCAGCGTCCATCAGTTGATGAGTAAACATCTGAAGTGTGGGATATTCATACATTGGTTATTTAACATTGAAAGAATGTTATTTAACATTGAAAATGAAGTACTGATACATGGGTGTGACACGAAACATGAAAACATCATGCTACATGACAGAAGCCAGACACAAAGGATCACATGTTGTATAATTACTTTTTTTTTTTTTAATGTCCACAGTAGGCAAATCTATTGACAGAGAACAGACTTGGGGTTGCCTAGGGCTGGGAGAAGGTGGCAGGATTGGCGGCAGACAGCTAAGGGATTTGGAATTTCTTTCGGAGTAAGAAAACGATTCTAAAATTGACCTATAGAGCTGATTGCTCAGCTCTGTAAACATACCAAAAGCTATTGAATCATACACTTTAAACTGGTGGATTATATGAAATATGTTCATATGACAAAAGCTATTTAAAAAGAGAGAGAGAGAGAGAGAGAGAGAGAGGTGGTTTTCCAAGCAGAGATAAGAAGGGTGGGGCAGAGCCAACGGATTTCAATGACCCCTGCTAAGGAGGGGACGGAGGGAGTGTGCCAAGTCCCACAGTGCCAGATTTGGTCACAGGCTTTTTATCCTGTCACTTCCAAGGCTCCTGCTCCAAGGCTTCATCAGGAGGGGCCTTGGGAACAACCCCTCTGTCCCCACGACCCTGTGCTTTCATAATGACTGTTACCCTTCTAGAGATATTTACATTTTCAGATCATAATCAGAGAAGGTTAGAATAATTGAGCTTCAGGAACAACCTCTTCTTCTACTGGATTTTTGTGTGCTCTATGGAGCCCTTTCAGGGCTGTAAAGTTAAAGCCCAAGTTGCCCATGGGTCTGTGGGCACGTCATCCATTTTAGAAAAATCTCCTCTTAATGTGTTTACATAAAATTTAGGGGGTTAAAAAATAACCCTTAGCCATCCAGGAAGAAGAAATTATTGAGAACAATTCAAACCCGGAAGTTTCTGGAGAGCTGACATTTGACTGTGTTTTCCCAAACACCATGAGGCTCACAGCCCTCTCCCAGAGTCCCAGAGAGCCAATCTCAGGCTTCCAGCACACCGGGCAGTTGCTCCCTCCACCTCTGGACATCACCCCAGACCCTTCTTGAGAATCTCTACCATCCTGTCCCAGGCACAGCCAGCTGACCCAAGGCAACAAACTACCTGGGTCAATTTTGCACTCAGCACACAGTCACTGGGAAAACCTTCTGAATGGGACCCTGGATGAGCCTCTCTCCGGGCCATGATTGGTAACAAGTTGTTTCCATATATAGGCCAAGAAAGAGGCCAGAAGTGGGCTGGGCACAGTGGTTCGCTC
Organism: Arctocebus calabarensis; assembly: GCA_963573935.1. NCBI lineage: Eukaryota > Metazoa > Chordata > Mammalia > Primates > Lorisidae > Arctocebus > Arctocebus calabarensis. The sequence goes on from CAUYON010168903.1 coordinate 19,323, forward strand.
CTATAATCCTAGCACTCTGGGAGGCCGAGGCAGGTGGATTACCTGACCTCATGAGTTCAAGACCAGCCTGAGCCAGAGCAAAACCTCATCTCTAAAAATTAGCTGGGTGTTGTGGTGGGTGCCTGTAGTACCAGCTACTTGGGAGGCTAAGGCAAGAGAATCACTTGAGTCCAAGGGTTTGAGGTTGCTGTGAGCTGTGACACCACAGCACTCTACAGAGGACAACAAAGTGAGACTCTATCTCAAAAAAAAGAGTCCAGAAGTAAGACACAGTTACGTTTGTCCATTATACCAGGCACATTTTCTCAGCCGCACACAAAAAAATAAGAGCACAACAGAATCCCCTGACCTCTAACCAAAAACTGAAACTACTATATGATGGTAGCCATTCTAAACCATTAAAACATGGCCTAGAAAATTATCTAGACCCCAGAATGATCAACTTGACCAAGGCAGCATTTAAAAACACCAGAGGATCAGTACCTGGAGGCCTGTGGTTTCTGTTCACATTTTTTATTTGCATTCTTTCTCACCCAGAGCCCAGTTAGCACCATTCAGACTTGGCTCTGAGCCTGCCTTACTAAAAGGTAGATCTGTAACTCAAGCAACCAGTACTTACTTGGTAAAATACAGTGTAGTCATCCCTTTTTCTTATCATTTCTCTGTTGCCTTATTCACCACCTATGTTCCATAGAACATAGTCCCAGCATCATAGAGCTAAAAAAGACCATAGATACTCCACATTTTGATTGATTTTATACTCTTGCCTACCGCCAGTGTCCCAGAAGCCATATGAGGGTGACAGGCAGGAGGCCAAGGAAAAGGGATCTGAGATCCCATCCCCATTTTGTGAGTATAGTATGATATGTCCAGATGCTCTAATAAATAAAACTCCAATACTTCAGTGGCTTAGCAACACAGACTTTTAATATTTTTGACTCATATAGCAGTTTAATATGGATGTTTCAGGCCTGCAGGTGACAGTTTATCATGGAACCCAGGTTCCTTCCATCTTGTGGCTCTGTTATTTCTAAGTTCCCAACCAGGAGTAGAGAGAACACACCTGCTGCTTTACCACTTGGCCTGTGCATTGGTCTCATCAGGAACACAGAGCCTGCTGAGTGCTGTAATATGGACAACAGCAAGAACTGGAAAGCCGAACAGAGGAAGCGAGGCAATCCAGAGAGGAGGGTCAGCTGACCCTTCCACTCGGAGCCCACTCATCCATCACTCATTGCTCTGAACTGCAGAGAAGGCTGCCGGACAACTGGGGCTGTGGGAAAAAAGGCTGTTGGTTAAGAGCTGACACCACAAAGAAATCACCTGGGTGAAGAAATCAGAACTAAAATATTGTAGCTTCTTCCTTCCTTTCTCCCTCCAATCTCCTGCCAGTGCCAGGCCAAAGGGAGCCAGAGCTAGGGAAGGAGGGTGGGAAATGGCAGTTGGCAGGGGACAGGCTCCCTACAGGATGAGCAGAACAGGAGGAGAGCAAGCAAAAGCGGCCGATGACAAGCAGGCAAATGACAAACACGATCCACATCGCTTTCACCCACATTCATCTGCAGGATTCGTTACAGAGCTACACCTGGAGGCAAAGGGTGCTGGAAAGTCGAGTCTTTGGCTGGGCAGCCGCTCACCAGTCACACACGGAAGGAGGAACACAGACGTCCGGTGGACAGTCAGCCACCTCCGCCACCACTGGGTTTGAACAGATTTTCCATCCAGTCAGCAGATGCATTTCCATGTGAGGTTGGTGAGGGACAGACCACTGTACAAAAAACCCTGGTGACTGCAGGCAGCACTACTGTTTCCCCCTCCTTGTCCCATCCCTCAGGCCTGGAGGACGAAGGGATGAGAGGAGAAGCTGGCCGAGAGGAAGGGGCTTCCTTCACAGGTGTCAGGATGCCCATCGTCCTGACTCCTCAGGTGAGCTGGTGATGACAGGGATGACTCATGGAACCTTGGGGTGAACCGGGGATACTGAAGCACAGATTTGCTAAACAAGGCAGATCTGGCCTCTGCCTTCATGAAGCTTATAAATGTTAGCAGCAAATGACCCTGTGCAGAAAAGCTGCAGAGCCGTAGGACACAAAGCAGGTGGGTTTGCTCGGGCGCTGCAGCCCCCAACATTTATACTTGGGTCAAGCTTCCTCAGCCATCACCTTCGAGTAGCTTATATTCTTAGTTTCTATATTTATATTCCAACAAATGAAGATGACTTCTCTTCAGTCTTCCAACAATCCACTCACACAAACTCTTCCTACTGCACTCCTGTCCTGTGAGTACGTAACTGAGGCCTCCCTCCACGCCAGCACAGCAGTTTCCCTTGTACCTGTTTTGTATATTGGGCTAATTTCATTTGGATCAAAAAGTTCACCAGGCACGTCTTTAGTTCACATGTGACAAAGTAGAAGTTCAATGAGGTGAGGAGCACAGCCCAGCACGCGCACCTGGTGTGTCCCGGAGATGGGCCTAGACTTGAGCACAGTCACCCTCTGCCCGGCTCAGGAATTCCAAACAAGAACAATTGCTGGAACATATGTTTGTCCCTCATGGAAAGTGTCAAGAAATTCTCTGCCCCTGCAGAATTATCCCCATGGAAATGTTCTACACAGGTGCCCATTTCCTTGTGCATTCAGGATCTTTAGATTTCAAGTGACAGAAAAAAAATCCATTCAGAAATCCATTCAGATGGCCTAGTCCAAAAAGAGGGACTTGACTGGAAGGGGCTCCTTAGAATTCCCCCCAGGGCAAGATACAGCTGGGCCCCGGGAACCCAGGTCTCAAACTGAAATCTGTCTCCACATCCTCCTTTTTCTGCCCATCCACTTCGTCTTCTCCAACTTGCTGCTGGACAGATTTTTCTACTTTGCTTCTCGTGGCAAAAGGCAGAGTCCTGCTGCCCCCTGGGTTTAGGCTCCTAAGCTTCGGGCCCCAGACACAATTTTTTTTTTTTTTTGATCAATTTTAATGGATTATCATTTATAAACAATAAGATCTACTCTTTGTTAAGTGTATAATTCATGAGTTTTGACAAATGTATATAGTCATGCACCACCACAATTAAAATATTAAAGACTTCCATCATCCCAAATAGTTTCTTTGTGCTCATAAGGGTTAATCCTTCCCCAACTTTCAGCCCTGGAATCACTGATCTGTGTTTTGTTTTGTTTTGTTTTTGTTGTTTTAGTTACAAATTAATAAGGAGGTACAGATGTTTAGGTTTTTAATTGCTAAGGTATAGTTCAAGTTGCAGTTTAGCCTCACCCAGGGGGTATGCTGAACACCCTCACATTGTGTACCTTAGGTGAGATCCCACCAATAGCCCTCCCTCCCCCCGTCACTGATCTGTTTTCTATTCCTCATAGTTTGACTTATCTAGAATCTCATGTAACTAAAAGCATATTAGTATATAACTTTTTTCAAATATATCCACCTTGCTGTTATGAATATTGCTGGTTCGTTCCTTTTTGTTACTCAGTAATATCGCATTGTGTCAATATACCACAATGTGTTTGTCTATTGTTGATGGACTTCGGGTATGTCCAATTCGAGGCTATTATGAATCAAGCTGCTAGGAACATCCCTGCAAGGTCTTTGTGTGGACATACGTCTATGTTCTCATTTCTCTTGGATAAATACTTAGAAATGGGATGGCTCGGTCATCTTTTAAGTGTGTGTTTAGTTTTGTGAGGAACTCAAACTGCTTTGCAAAGTGGCCGTGCTATTTTCTGTCTCACATGTAATGTATCAGCATTCCAGCTGCTTCACATCCTCTTGAAATCCTCGGCACCGTCAGTCTTTTTGATTTTAGTCATTCTAATAGCCATCCTAGGGGGTTCTCATTGTGGTTTTAATTTGTATTTTCTTAATAAATAATGATGTTTAGCATCTTCTCGGGGTTTATTTGCTATCCATATCTCTTCTTTAGTGAAAGGTTTGTTTAATTCTTTTGTCAATTTTTGGAGGCTTGTTTGTCTTCTTCTTGAGTTATAGGAGTTTTCATATATTCTAGATATGAGCCCTTTATCAAATATGTTTTGCAAATATTTTCTCCCAGACTGTGGCTTGCCTTCTGATTTTCTTAACAGTACACTTCAAAGAGAAGCTTTTCATTTTTATTAAGTCCAATTTATCAATTTTTTTTCTCTTATGGTTTCTGCTTATCGTGTCCTATCAAAGAAATCTTTACCTAATCCAAGAACACAAAGATTTTTTTTTTTTTTTTTTTGAGACAGAGCCTCAAGCTGTCATCTTGGATACAGTGCCATGACATCACAGCTCACAGCAACCTCCAATTCCTGGGCTCAAGCGGGTCTCTTGCCTCTGCCTCCCAAGTAGCTGGGACTACAGGCGCCCTCCACAATACCCAGCCATTTTTTGGTTGCAGCCATCATTGTTGTTTGGTGGCCTGGGCTGGATTCAAACCCGCCAGCTCAGGTGTACGTGGCTGGCGCCTTAGCCCGTTGAGCCACAGGCGCCGAGCCGGGCACAAAGATTTTTTTCCTACGATGTCTCCTAGAAGTTTTATAGATGTATATCAATGATTCATTTCAAGTTCAATTTTATCTACAGTGCATCTCACACTTGTTCTTATTCACACTAGTGCTGTCTCTCTCCCCTAGACCTAAATAGCTGAGGTGGTACTCTGGTTGGGGAACTTGGGTCAAGTTCTCATTTCTAAACTAACCTATGTGACTAGATCCAGGGAAAAGACTCTGGACCCCAGCTTGACCACAGCCTACTCTGGTTCGATCAACACTATCCAAAGTTTCAAGGCTCCATGCAATATATGGCCACCACAAGTTCCCTGTGGTTGGTAAGAGGGGAGGATCACTAACCAGGAAGTGGGGTTATTACAGATTGCAAAGGTAAACTACTAAGTGTCCATTTGCCCTACAATCTGACTCTACCCTGTTGAAGCATTTTAAACAATTAACTCAGAATATTACAAAGCTTATTATTGAATGAACAAAATCTTTGTTGATATGCAAACACAATTTGCCCTGTTGTCCAATGAAGTCCTCGTCATCTTCCATGCCTGACCTACTAAAATACCTTCCCCCATTGTGAAGACTCTGGGGACTCCTCAGACAGAGCTGGTAGTACTATGGCACTTAACACATATTTTTCTTCTTTGACAGGCTGTTAGCTGCTTATGGGTTTCTCTCTCAATGACTAGTTTAATTGCTGCCATGCAATATTTGGGGGTAGTTGTTAAATGCTGAGTTGGTCCTCTGCTGGTCATCAATTATTTATTAGATAAAGAAAGAAAGACAACTTTGAATACTCTCAAGTGATGGCATTACCTTGCAGAATTTTTTACAAGAAAAATCCTCACTTGAGATTGATAACCGAGTCACACTCAATGGGGGAAGAAAATAAAGGTAGAGAATCCAATATCAATCTCCCTCTGACTTTTCACCCTTGCCCAGGGGAAACATAATTCAAATTCCTTGCCATCATGATATACAACGTTGAGCTGAGTCCCACTTGCTAAGGAGCCCTTAGCATCATCACTAAAAAGCCCTGAGACAGTGGTGTCCACTCCCTTGAATCTCATGTCACTCTCATTAACAACACAACTGCTAGGTTGCTGGCCCAGGTGCTCAAAGAATGGCAAACATGAGAAGGGGAGTCCCTGGCAATGAACCATGATAAATGAAACACTATGGAAAGCTTACAAAGAAAAGCGTGTAGGGGTCTACGGCACACCTCCCAGGTGAAGGACTCAACTACAACTTGGACTTTACCTGACAAATGCAAACCATGTAACCTAATCGTATGTATCCGAAATAAAATAAATAAATAAGTTAGGAGGGGAGAAAAAGAAAAGTGTGGCCTTCAAATAGAGGTTTCTGGGCGGGAATAAAGTCAGAAATTGCCAAGAAGCAAAGTATGAGCTAATCAGGTTAAAATTATAAGAAGTTTAAATAAAAACTGCTGTTAAGGAAATTCATCTGAATTCCGCTGGTGTTAATAATGGGCACAAAGGCTGTAACTGTCACACATTCTTTGATTTAAAAATAAAACTTCAAACAGATCCTTCAAATAAAAGAATATATAGGCAAGGAGAGGAAATTTCCAAAGGAAAACTCAACAAATCCTAAGCGGTGATGGAAATCGTACATCCTGTTTCCATTTCAAGTGCCGAAGGAGGCTCTTTGAAGGACACCAATTGGTGAAGCAGAAAGAGTCCAGGGATGAGGGAAGAAGGGAGGACCCGCCTTGTGTTGGCCCCGGGGACTCCCTGCAGCCCCCATTACTCTAGAGTCTCTGTGTCCCCCCGAACCTGCCCCAGGGAGCTGTGTGTCTGGTTCTTCTGCTCAAATCCTCTGTACATACACACAAGGCGAATGAGCAGACAAACGTGATGACTGGCTCTCTCCAGTTTAGAGAAAAATAGATTAACAGGGAACCCAAGGATCTGGACAGGAGGTAGAGGACAAGCAAAGAAATATTCTGTTAAAAAATTGATTGGATGTGGAACTCGTGTGCTAAATAAGAAGAGATACCGAGCTAGAGCTAGAGAAGGAGCTAGAGAAAGATACAGACCATGTATGAATAGTGATACAGATAGAGACAGGGATAGAGATGGATTTAGTCAAAATCAAGTAGTGGATGATGCAAGGGGGGACCCTCAGTCTGAAATAGGGTGGGAGCTGGCAGCAGGAGCTCCCCCTCCCTCTGATACTCCATCACCAGACAAGAGGCTCTGGACTCTTATTAGAGGTCTGATGTCTCATCCTAGGATGCAAAATGAACGAGGGGCTTCACTCTTTTTTCCCTTTCATGTATGGGTTATGTACTTGTATTTGGTTTCTGTTTTCCTTGGCTTTTCTGCCAGTTTGAAGGCAGAAAAAGTATATAAAGGGAAAGCAGAGAAAGGAAATAAAGTGTAGGCTACTAAGGCTCACAGAGCAAATTTCAGGAAACAGAACCTTTTATATGCCTGTTGCTGTACACTCTTGGCCACCATTCTTGTGAACTGGATTTCAAAAACAAAATGAAACAAACAAGGGCGGCACCTATGGCTCAGTGGGCAGGGCGCTGACCCCAGATACCAAGGGTAGCAGGTTCAAACTCAGCCCTGGCCAAAATTGCAACAATAAATAAATAAATAAATAAAACCAAAAAAAAAAGACTCATTTGAACAACTTCTATTTTAGAAGTCTGTGAAGTTTACTAAAATTTGATATTTTAGTATTTTTTGTGAATGTTTTTATCCCCTCTTTTTTACTGGTAGAATCATTTGCTGTTCATATTTTGGAGTGTAGAGTATTTATTTGCAATAGTGTTGGCCACACTGAGTTGGGGAGCTCTGGGAGATTTCTAGAAATCAGACCCACTGAACAATCAACAGTTTCTGGATGCTGGTGTCTCTGAACCATTTGAATGGGTAAGCTGGCGCTTCTATTTCTAAATAAGAAACAGCTACCCTAACAGCTACCTAAACTTTGCATTTTTCCAACTATCAAAATTCCTCTATCTCACACCAAAAAGTAAGAGCTGGGGTTTGAAAATGAAATTTGAGAGAAAGTCCTACGGTGAACCAAAAAGTTCTCCAGTCAATCTGTCCAAACTTTGCAACCTGTAAAACTCAACTGCAAGTGACGTCATGAAAAGTTAATCTGCTAGAAAGCAGTGAGGCTAAAAGCTAATTTGTCAAAATGAAAGAGTTTAGTTGATATGAAAATTTCATTGGAAAATACTGACACCAGAGACTGGTATCTTTTTTTTTATTACTCTGAAGCTACCTTCCATGGGTCTCTTCTTGAGAATCATTAGCGTGGGAAGGGATACTTTAACAACTTGTGTTCGTTTTTAATCAAACAGCTCTTTTCTGTTCTGCTAGTGATGGTGAAAATTTGGAACCACTGAAATGTCTAATGATAGGACATGAGTCCCAGACTCAAGCTGCTACTAAAACCCATGACCTCCATTTGCAGCCAGCGAATTTAACCTTGTCCTCAACCCACCCCAATCCCACCTCCTCCGTCCTCACTCCCAACAGATGGCTGTGCTGCTGGGAAACACCAGGCAAGAGCTCACGTTCCTCCTGGGCCATCTGCAGCCCTGATGCCTCCCCCTGCCTTTATCCACAGCTGCTCCTCCTGCTGTCCAGAGCCCCTCTGTCCCCACACTCCTCCATCAGTGACGCACACTCTATGCCGTGCCATCAACCTCTCCTTTACTCTATCAGCAAACAGTCACACGTCTCTTCAGCCTAAAGCCTGACATTCCCCTCCAGCCCTGTTCCTTCCTCCCCTTCACAGCCAGACTTCAGAGTCGTCAGCTCTCGTCCCGCCCCAGCCCAGCTTTGACCAAGATCACCAAAGCCAGTGGCCATGAAAGCGTGGAGTTCAGTGGACGTGTCTCTGTGCTTGTCTATCTTGACCTCTCTGCAGGGCTGCCCGACAGCTAGTCCCTCATTTCCTGGGCGGCCACAACTCCCCTTTCTGACTTTTCTCTTTCTTCTACAGCCACTCCTCCGTCTCCGTGGGGGCTCTTGTTCTCCCACTCACCTATTGGAGGCTTCCATTTCCCAGCCCCCTTTTCAGACTCTGCTCTCCCTGAGCCGCCCAGCCCAGCTTTATCCTGCCGACCTTCAGTACGGAATAATGGTTTCAGATGTGGATGCTGAGTTTGAATTCCTTCTCACATCATTCACTGAAGTCTCGCCTTCTCCATCTGTGAAATAGGAGTGTCAATACCTCATAGGTTATTGTGAGGATCAAGTGTGATGATAAATGTAATTAGCTGAGTGGATGGTATCTATTATTATTATCTTTTTTTTTATTTTTTTGAGACAGAGTCTTATTAAGTCGCCCTTGGTAGAGTGCTGCAGCATCACAGCTCACAGCAACCTCAAACTCTTGGGCTTAAAAGATTCTCTTGCCTCAGCCTCCCAAGTAGTTGGGACTATAGGCACCTGCCACAATGCCCAGCTATTTTTTGCTGCAGTTATCATTGTCATTTAGCTGGCCCTGGCTGGGTTCAAACCCGCCAGCCTTGGGGTATGTGGCTGGCATCATAATCGCTGTGCTACGGATGCCAAGCCGTGGCATCTTATTTTTCCTCAAGGAAAAGACTAAATGGAGGGTGGGAGGCAGGTAGGAAGGGAGGTTAGTGTTTAGAAAGGTTTTACCTGAAATAATAAAAAGAAAACCATCTAAGACAGTGGTTCTCAACCATCCTAATGCCGCAACCCTTTAATACAGTTCCTCACATGGTGGTGACCCCCAACCATTAAATTATTTTCATTGCTACTTCATAACTGTAATTTTGCTACTGTTATGAATTGTAATGTAAATATCTGATAGGCAGGATGTATTTTCATTGTTACAAAGGGGTCATGACCCACAGGTTGAGAACCGCTGATCTCAGGAAAGAAGGAAACAGAATTCCCAAGACACAGGGACACAATCCATGTGCAAGGGGAGTTCACATCTGTAATCTGGAGACTTGCACAAGTGGAGAGAGAGGATTCCACCCCGTGAGAGCGCCTCGCCTCCCGGCACATCGTCTTGCCTTCCATATTAAGATTGTTCTACATTCGGCTCGGTGCCTGTGGCTCAGCGGGCTAAGGCGCCAGCCACGTACACCTGAGCTGGCAGGTTCGAATCCAGCCCCGGCCCACCAAACAACAAAGACGGCTGCAACCAAAAAATGGCCGGGCGTTGTGGCGGGCGCCTATAGTCCCAGCTACTTGGGAGGCTGAGGCAAAAGACTTACTTGAGCCCAGGAATTGGAGGTTGCTGTGAGCTGTGATGCCACCGTACTCTATCCAGGGTGACAGCTTGAGGCTCTGTCTCAAAAAAAAAAAAGAAAGAAAAGAAAAAAGATTGTTCTACATTGAATTGCTCAGACTTTTTCTTTAACTAGCCTAGTAAATTTCCACTGTCCTCAAATTATTCATTAAAGGGGCCTTTACCTTTTTGTTCTGAACATTTTAGTAAACGTCTGAACAAATGAAAATTTTTCATTTAAGAAAAAAAAAACATGCAACGTTCACCCAGTGAGGTATATAAAACACCAAAGCTCACTTGTCAGAAGAGATTTCGGAGGTGAGTTTAAGTGAAACGGACATATATTGCCCCTTTTTCAACAGACAACTTGTACAGTGGTGTTATGCTTTCAAAAGTTAAAGTTATGATGGGAAGAAGAGGCTTCATCATGCACAACAACAACCTGTCTAAGAAAGGAAAGCACTTTGCTTCCAGATCTGCCAGCAGAAACAATATTACCATTTCAGTGCGGTATCCAGATACTTCAGCCAAGTTCTGTGGTTTCCCTTGTGCTCCTGTGATTACAGAACGGGGATCCAATTTGAAAATATCCTTATCCCTACACACCCTGCACACACACACAGTTTGTATGGTCCACAGAAATTGAGGTATTTTCTTTCTAGAGGTTTACTATCAAGAGGATTTTGGACACGGACAACTTGTCAATAGTTTAGGTGATCTCACAAGTGTCACTTGCCTAAATGTAAACTGGCTGAGCATGGTGGTCACTACGGCAGGGATTACCAGTCACTGCACAGCTACCAATCTTTTATATATTCTTTCTTTTTTTTATTGTTTGGGATTCATTGAGGGCACAAAGAATTAGGTTACACTGATAGCATTTGTTAGGTAAGGTGCCTCTTATACTTGTGTCCCGCCCCCAAGAGGTGTGCCATCCACGATGACCCCATCCCCTCCCACCTCCCCTCTCCCCACTCCCCCCACCGTGTATTAGCTCGTCTACTGCCTTCATATTAGAATTGAGTACGTTGGATTCTTGCTTCTCCATTCTTATGATGCTTTACCAAGAAGAATGTGTTCCACCTCCGTCCAGGTTAATACAAAAGGTATAAAGTCTCCATCTTTTTTAATGGCTGAATAGTATTCCATGGTCTACATATACCACAGCTCATTAAATCCATTCCCGGGTTGGTGGGCATTTAGGGCGTTTCCACACACAGCTGCCAATCTTAATAACCTCTTCTCAGTCCTCACTTGAATCATCCTCCGCACAGTGTTTGACACAGTTACAGCTAACTCTTTTCTTGAAGTTTTCTTGATCCATGGCTTTAGTGACACCACTGAGTCAATCCTATTCTTACGCAGAGCAGAAGTCAAGAGAATGTGGATGGGTTTGAAGTTCCGTGAAACTATAAATTGCCCATGTGGGAATAAGAGACAGGTACCCTTTTGTCCAAAATGCATCTGAAGGCCTGTTCCAGAAAGCAGATTGCTGTGTTGCCCTGTCTTTCCCCTGAGAAGAGGGACTCAGGAGAGAGAAGGATCTAAGCAAGCCATGGGGGTGGGCTGGGGGTAACATAAGTCAGTGCAGCTGCCACGGCTCTGTTTTTTGTGGCAGCTGTGGCTGAGGTCCCCAGCTCACAGGTGCCAACTGATGGCCAGAGGCTCTGCTAGGGTCTCCAAAAGACCTGTCACCTGGCACAGTCACGGCTTCTCCAGACTGCTCTGCTCCAGCTGGGCACCTTGGTTCTCTGGTCTAATACCCCATAACAATTCCTTTCTATTATAATTAGCCTTCAAGGTTGTGTTTCCCAAGATGAAGAATCCTGACCCAATATAGATATTTAAAGTCTTATTCAATGATAAAGATTTATTTTTGATTTTTTTAGAAAAGGGAGATGCCATCACTTTACAATTACTCTTGGGCAGGATTATCTTCTATGCTGAAAGAAACGTTTATACTGGGAGGTTCTGTTTTTAGCTCCTCTGTTTCTATCTATGGGGATTCATTTAGATAGTGTCAGTGTCTTGCTATTAATCATGAAAGCAAGAGTTTTAAAAACTGTGGGGATAAAGCCCTACTAACACCTATTCTATTTTAACTTTTTAATAATAATAGCTATATCTTCAGTGCCTAACATGTGTCAGCTACCGACAGAGTGGCAGTATCTGATATCTGATTAATCCTCATCATCTTGGAAACCAAAGTTCAAATGACACAAGTTGTTGGCAGATTCAGTGTTTTAACTCAACTCTTTCTGACCCCAAGTTCTTGTTCTCTGTCCTATGCTATTTCTTTCTCCCTTACCAAAGCCCTTACCATATACTGAGCCACACATTTCAGGTCGGGAGCTAGGCCTCCAGGTGATATGAGCCTGTCAAGCCCCCAACGAAGTGCTGAGTTTGGGGTACACACATGCTAAGTCCAGGCCTCCTCCTCAGAGACATACTTGTGATTGGCCTGGTTTAAGAAAAGCACCCAAATAATCCCCTCAACTCACAGCCACTCTATTAGTTAGAATTAAGTTCTACCATGAATAACAAAATAATCCAAAACAAATAGATACCTTAAATCAATTTTTTTTTCTTTTCACTTCCAAAACAGCACAGAGATTGGTTAGTCCAGAGCCAGCATGGGGCACCACACCCTCAGGGACACAGGCTTCTCCTATCCTGCTGTTCCCCGGTGGGTGGCTTCCTTTCCCAAGGTGACCTCACCGCCCACAATGGCTGCTGGAATGAAGCTGACACAGCTGGCTGCCAACAGGAAAGAGAAGAGGATGAATAAAAACACACACTCCAAGAGTTCCTTTAAGGACATCTCTTAGAAGCTGCGTTTGCCACTTTTACTAACATCCCCTGGCCGAGGCCCTCCCACCAGAGCCAGAGGAAATCGGGAAAATAAAGTCTTTATTCAGGGCATCTATGTGCCAAAACAAAAGCCTGGGTTTGCATGATGGGGGTAAAAGGGAGAGGACAGGTATCGAAGGGTAATTGACAACTCTGAGACTAGAGATTGATAGAAATGGTCCATTTGGTTCCTTAAATAAATCTTTGCATTTGTTTTGTGGAGGAAGTTTAAAAACGCCAGTTTTTCTTCTGAAAAAAAAAAGAAAAGTCAAGTCTAGGGGAAAAGGGGATGAATAAGAGTCTGTCTTATGATGTCAGAAGAGAGAAACCCAGGAGTTAGCCTGTCACCATCTAAGTTTCTCAAACACTGACTCATTGTATCGCCAGCTTTTCAGGAAATCCTCTCTTCTAAGCTAACCCCAAAGCAACCTTTCTGCAGAAGGAAAGGAATCAAGAGGAATCTTCAGCCCACAGGGACAAGAAAGCAGGTCCAACTCAGTGACAGAAGCTAAACGCAGGGCAGAGGTGACAAACATCACATCTTAGGGCCATCACTCCATCTCTGTGTGACGATTTGCCCTGGCCTTTCCTTTGCCTTTCTCTCCATTTCTCACACGGCAGTCATAATCATTCCTCACAAGCCAACTCATTCATTCCTTCATTCATTTAAAAAATTAAGCATTTTTTAGGAACTTCCTTAGGGAAACTCACCATCTAGTGGACGGGACAAACCCATGAACAAGTAAGTGTGAATTCAGACTTATAAAGGAAGGAAAATGTCCTGTGGGGCTCTAGAGGACTTCTAGGAGATGTTACAGAAGAGGTGGCATTTAAGGTGATTCCTGACTTATCTCTGATTCCTCAGTGACAAAGATAAATATTTCTTGAATAAAAACTTAATTATCCTTTGACATTTGGTCCTCATAATCGTCACGATGAGAATAAATTTACTCTGTTTGTTGTGGTGCTCACAGCAGGACTCACCAAGAAATGGAGCCTCAATTTCCAGGGACATCCCGGCCAGGGAACAGCAGGGATTACCAGGCCAGGTAATCTCCTCCCCCACACAAAAATAATGGGTTTTTATTCCTTCTATTTAAAGATTCTGTAACATTTCCTATTACTATATTTGAGCATCCTTAAAGTAAGAATATTCATACGAAAGGGACTTCTCTCCTATTGAAATTCAAATTCACTTCTGATTTTAAAAACTACTAACATAGAAAAATAAGAAAGGTTAAAATTTGTTTGTAGGTGGCTGTAAGTAGTTAACAAATACACATTTCTTTCCTTTCCTTGATAACAAACTTGTTAGTTATCAAGTTTGTTATAATAACAACAACATTATTATTTGTTAGAAAATAATAATGATAACCTGGTTGGATATAAGTAAATTTTACTAGAAATTATTTTTGCCCATTGGACACAATTGAGGGGAGTCTGCTTTTAATTTTAACTTATTTTTCCATTTTTTTATTCTAAGCTTATAAGACCAAGTCAGAAAATATAGATGTTCATGTTCAGCAGTAGAGAATTGAGTAAAGAATTTACAAGTTACCAAATAGCATGTATAACATACACAAAAGTTACAAAATATCAATTGATTATTGTAAATTGAAGCCTTTTTTGTTCAGCAAAATGTCTCATTTCATGAAAATAAAACAGGTTTAATTTATTAAAAATAAATCATAAACCTGTATCAAAATCTCAGAATATTTTCTTATGTTTTATTATCTGAGGATTTTTTAATTCATTCAAAAACAATACATACTCATGTCTATAATTGATAAGTGGATAAAAATGTAAAGATAATCCGTAATTATATATGTCAGAAATAGCCAGTTAACAAATTAGCATATGTCTTTTTTCATGTTTATATGTGGTTTTTATAAAAATGGAATCATATCAGGTATACTGTTTTATAACACTCTAAAAATTATGTAATTCTTTTCCTACCATGCATTTATCCTCCGAAAGAGTTTTAAGATGGGCTGGTGATCAGTAGAGACTATTGGGTGCCATGGGGGGAGCTGGTGAACCCCCAGACTCCAGTAACAGATTAAGAATCCATCCTGAGGTTTGAATCTTGAGTCCTGAGTCCTGTTCTGCCCTGGACATGCTAGAAGCAAAGGCACAGTCTTCCTGGGCCTTCTGTTCCCTGCCCACAGCACGAGGATAATCATACTTGTATCTCACAAATGCTCTGAAGAATAAGATCAAATTTTTGATAACCTTTGAGTTTTGGAAAAATAACATCATAATATTATGTTGTCACCTGCTCATTACTGATATTATCATTATATGACCTGCCTTTGGGTTTTAAGCTCTCCTTTTTAGAATACCTTGGCTGATTAGCCCCCTGACACTTTAGTTATTCCTGGATTCTGTGGCCATTTTGGTTGCTGTTTGAGAGTTTATCTATTTTAACCTGCTTGAATAAACATTTTTAATTCTTTTTCATGGACTCTTTTTTTATATATATAAATTCTTACGTGGGCAGTATGCTACATTAAGACAGAGGCTGGTCTTACAGTCTTCGGGTATTTCCTGCCCCACTGCTCTACTACCGACAGCCCCACTCCCACCATACACACAAGAGGGATTTTTGCAATGCCCACATCTATGGTGGGTCCTCAGGATTTGAGGGGCATTGTCGTCCCACACCAACCTCCCTTTGTAAAGGAATGGGAGGTACAGGCCACAGAGACTCTTGTGGGAAGTTGTACAGATGGGAATTGCCAATGCTGGGAAGAGAATTATGCTGCCAGAAAAGATTGATGCAGCCAGTAACCCCTTGGCTGAAGGTTGCCTGAGGCCATTTCATCAGTAACCTCTGCTAATCTGTAACACAAGGACTGAGAAAAGGCAAAAAAATTAACATGAAACCACCCTTCCCCAGCCTCCACCCTTTACTTAAGCATGGCTATACCCTTCCTTGCTCATGTAAGACTCATTCTCTCTACCAAGTACCAAGAAATCTACTCATGGGCATTAATCAGGATAATCTTCTAAAATACAGATGCCAGCCTCCAGAGGACACAGGAGATATTTCTAAACTAAACTAAGATTTTTTTTTCCTCCTCAACCTCTGTATGTTTCTTTTTCTTCTAGTTTTGATCTGCACATTGATCTTCAAAAATCTTTACATTCTCCCTCTCCATGAATTCCCTTTTCATGAAAGGAACTCAAGTCACCTAGACTAAGAACAAAGTCCATGACCTATGCCAAGTCTCACTTGGGAATTCACAGTCAGGTGTTGAAGTGGCAGGAGTCTACATTTCATAAACACGTCAGGATTTCTGTCCTTCAGGACAAACAGACATGGCTCTCTGTCCCCCTTCTCCTTACTCACAACCTATTAGGACTATATCTGAGCTTTGAAAGTAACAGGCGAGAAAACAGGTGTCTTCCGGAGAGCCCAGTGCTTCCCAGATGGGAGAAGCGATTAAAGGGACGGGAAGTGTGACTGCTCCTTGGCAAAGCCAGGGACAGATTGAGAAATGTGCTGTTCTTATGTAAGTGCCAAGGTCATTATTAAATGAATGGAAACTATTGTTCATAAAAGGCACTTGTACAAATGTGAAACTCTCTTTATGGCCCTGTTTAAATTTATCTGAAAACAAAGGCTGTCAATGAAGAGTTGGCTGCTTCCCCACCATGGTTCTCATCACACACAAACACCACGTAAATCCCCAGGCCTCTGCCCGGGAGCTTCCCACGTGGCAGCTGACATCTCCTCCCTGCCATTTCCTCTGTGCCCCTACAGCTGCTAGAGACCCCATTTCAAAAGACCCAAAAGTAAAAAACAGCCCTATCTTAGAAACTAGACCTTATCTTCACCTTGAAGCTTTCGAAACAAAAACAAAATCAAAGTTATTAAATGTATTTTCCACTAGGATTCTGTGAGGGTCCAACCGATTTAAAAACAACATTTTCCAGCCACCTTCCTGCCCCCTCCTTTTCCAGGAGTGCAATTCTTTCTTGCACTGACCTCAGTACCTCGGCTGGCAGGAAAGCCGCGTGGACTCCCCAGGACACACCAGGCCCAGTGCAGGAAGCTACACAAGGTCTTGCCTCTGTCACTCTCTCCTGGTCTGGATTGCTCACAATGGCTGCATGTTACAGAATCTGGTCCCAGACTGTGGGAACCATTCTGACTCCTATCCCCAAGGCCCAGATTGAGCGGAAGCTTCCCCAGTGCAAGAAGCACAAACAGGCTAGAGCCTGTGCTTTGAAGAAGTCAAAAAGAGACAACGAAGGCCCAAAATGTCAAAGTGATTCTAATGTCCACACTGATGGTTTGGCTGTGTACATTGGCTCATGCATGTAATCCTAGCCCTCTGGGATCACTTGAGGCCAGGAGCTCAAGACCAACCTGAGCAAGAAGAGACCCTGTCTCTACCAAAAAAAATAGAAAAATTAGCTAGGCCATCAGGGAAGCCAATGGGGGTGGATTGCCTGAGTTCACAGGTTCGAGACCAGCCTGAGCCAAAGCGAGACTCCGCCTCTAAAAATAGCTGGAAGTTGTGGAAGGCGCCTGTAGTCCCAGTTACTTGGGAGGCTAAGGTAAGAGAATCACTTGAGTCCAACAGTTTGAGGTTGCTGTGAGCTATGATACCATGGCACTCTACCGAGGAGGACATAGTTAGATTCTGTCTCAAGAAAAAAAAAGGAAAATTATCTGCGGATGGTGGCACACCCCTGTGGTCCCAGTCACTCAGGAGGCTGGGGCAAAAGGACCGCATGAGCCCAGGAGTTTGAGTTTGCACTGATGACTCCACTGCACTACAACTCAGGTAACAGAGTTAGATTTTGTAAAAACGAAAGAAAGAAAAGCTCATGATTTTATGCACTATCTGGTGTTTACAGTCTCTATATACTGGGAAGACCTCAGGGTGCTCCCACTTACAGGTAGAAGTTGCACTGGCTCAGAGGTTCCCAAATCCAACTACCCAGGGTTATGCTTTTGCAACATTAATTCCTAAGTCCGCAGAATGACTGAATCAGAATTTCTAGGAATGGAGTCTGGATTCTGAATTTTTCCTGGCTTCTTGGACCAGTATCAGTCCATAGCCAGTTAAGAACCATGCTGTACGGCAGAAGGAGGGCAGCAGGTGAGTGAGTAAAGCTTCATCTGTATTTACAGCCATTTCCCATCACCACCCTCACCACCTGAGCTCCGCCCCCTGTCAGATCCCCACCCCCAGTCTGTGGAAAATACATCTTCCATGAAACAGTCCCAGGTGCCAGAAAGGTAAGGGACTACTGTCTTTTTTTTTTTTTTATCTTTATCATTAAATCATAGCTGTGTACAATAGTGCAATCAAGGGGTACAATGTGCTGGTTTCATATATACTCTTAACTATTTTCATCAAACTGATTAACATAGCCTTCCTGGAAATTTCTCCATTATTATATGAAGACATTTGTATTCTGCATTTAGCAAGGTTCGCCTATACCCTTCTAAGATGCACCATAGGTGTGGCCCCACCAATTA
>CAUYON010168907.1:0-14438 GCA_963573935.1 Arctocebus calabarensis
TAGTCCCAGCTACTTGGGAGGCAGAGGCAAGAGACTCGCTTGAGCCCAGGAATTGGAGGTTGCTATGAGCTGTGATGCCATGGCACTCTATCCAGGGTGACAGCTTGAGGCTCTGTCTCAAAAAAAAAAAAAAAAAAAATCCTGAATCATTTATATAATGAGGCCTGTGACTTATCAGCCAAGGAGGTTCATCAGTAACTTAGCAACTCTTGGTCTACGCTAGCCTATCTCAGCTTTACCAGTAGCACTGTTTGGGGCTAGGTTATTCTCTGGTGTGGAGTCATTCTGTGCATGGTAGGGGTTTGAGCATTACCAAGTGTCCCCTGTGGGGTGGCACAGAACTGTCCCTGGCTGAGAGCCACTGATCTAGGCTGTTGGGTTGTGTACATGAGGCTGGGCAGGCAGTGGATCTCAGCCAGGCTGAGGGGCAAATAAGGTGTTCTTGGTCATGCAAATGACCTGGTATGGACACTGCCAAGGAAGCATCATTAAAGTCTCTTCCCATTGCCATCTTGTCTAAGTCAGAGTCCTAAAGAGCCCGAGCAGCTCCGGAAGCTATTCATTGGAGGGTTGAGCTTTGAAACCACTGATGAGAGTCTGAGGAGCCATTTTGAGTAATGGGGAACACCACAGACTGCGTGGTAATGAGAGATCCAAACACCAAGCGCTCCTGGGGCTTTGGGTCTGTCATATACGCCACTGGGGAGGAGGCGGATGCAGCAGTGAATGCAAGGCCACACAGAGTGGACGGAAGAGTTGTGGAACCAAAGAGAGCTGTTTCCAGAGAAGATTCTCAAAGACCTGGTGCCCACTTAACTGTGAAAAAGATCTTTGCTGGTGGCATTAAAGAAGATACTGAAGGACATCACTTAAGAGACTATTTTGAACAGTATGGGAAAATGGAAGTCATTGAAATTATGACTGACTGAGGCAGTGGCAAGAAGAGGGGCTTTGCTTTTGTTACGTTTGATGACCGGGATTCTGTGGATAAGACTGTCATTCAGAAATACCATACTGTGAATGGCCACAACAGTGAAGTAAGGAAAGCCCGGTCAAAGCAAGAGATGGCTAGTGCTTTGTCCAGCCAAAGAGGTCGAAGTGGTTCTGGAAAGTTTGGTGGAGGTCATGGAGGTGGTTTTGGTGGAAATGACAACTTTGGCCATGGAGGAAACTTTAGTGGTCGTGGTAGCTTTGGTGGCAGCCGTGGTGGTGGTGGATATGGTGGCAGTGGGGATGGCTACAATGGATTGGTAATGATGGAAGCAATTTTGGAGGTGGTGGAAGTTACAATGATTTTGGCAATTACAACAATCAGTCATCAAATTTTGGACCTATGAAGGGAGGAAATTTTGGATGCAGAAGCTCTGGCCCTTATGGTGGTGGTGGCCAATTCTTTGCCAAACCATGAAACCAAGGTAGCTATGGTTCCAGTAGCAGCAGTAGCTATGGCAGTGGCAGAAGGTTTTAATTATTCCTAGGAAACAAAGCTTAGCAGGAGAGGAGAGCCAGAGAAGTGATAGGGAAGCTACAGGTTACAATAGATTTGTGAACTCAGCCAAGTACAGTGGTGGCAGGGCCTACCTGCTACAAAGAAGATGACATGTTTTAGACAACACTCATGTATGGGCAAAAAACTCGAGGACTGTATTTGTGACTAATTGTATAACAGGTTATTTTAGTTTCTGTTTTGTGGAAAGTGTAAAGCATTCCAACAAAGGGTTTTAATGTAGTTTTTTTTTTGCATACATGCTGTTGATTGCTAAATGTAAAAGTCTGATCATGACGCTGGAAAAAAAAAAAGACTGTGTTGTCCCCCTCAATCTGAATATGGACATGCCCTTGGGAAAACCCCTTTCCCTGGGCTTCAGATTTCTCTTTCACAATATTGAGTACAAGCCTCATTCATACATATTCGTACAAGTACTTGTTTTTTGTTTTTTTTTGAGACAGAGCCTCAAGCTGTCACCCTGGATAGAGTGCTGTGGCATCACAGCTCACAGCAACCTCCAATTCCTGGGCACAAGCAAGTCTCCTGCCACCACCTCCCAAGTAGCTGGGACTACAGGCGCCCACCGCAACGCCCGGCCATTTTTTGGTTGTAGCCGTCGTCGTTTGGCAGCCCGGGCTGGATTTGAACCCGCCAGCTCAGGTGTACATGGCTGGCGCCTTAGCCCGTTGAGACACAGGCGCCGAGCCCATACAAGTACTTGTTAAGTGTCTCCTCCTCCTCCCAGTAGTACCCAGGAGAAACTCAGCTTTCACTCTCTGAGGCTCACAATCTGGTGGGGAGAAAGACAGGAGATGCAAAAGACTAACCACACAAGAACTCATCTAGTGATGAATTCTGGTGATGAGGGGAGAGGGTGACGTGGAGAGAAAGACTGGATAGGTAACTAGGGTGGCTGCAGAGGTTCTCCAAGGTAGTGCCATTGTGCCTGAGCCGTGAAGGATGTGATGAGGGCCACCAGACAAAGGTCTGGGGAAGCCACACGCCATGGAGAGGGAACAGCAAATGTGAAAAGCCCAAGGTGAAAGTCAGCGTGGCATTTTTTGAAAAAATAGCTTCCAAATGGCATGGCAGTCCTGTTGGCCATAGAGCTTGCACTTGGCCATGGTTTGATCTTTACATTAATAACATTAGCTGTATCAGTTAGCAATTGCTGCATGACACATTTCCCTGAGACTTTTGGCTAAAAACAAACATTATTTTATAGTTTCTGTGGATTGGGAATTTAGGATCTGTTTTGTAGTTGGATGGTTTTTGGCTTTGGGTCTCTTGTGAGGTTGTAGACAGGGGGGTCAACCAGGGCTTGTCTGAAGGCTTGACTGAGGCTGGAAGAATCTCTTTCTTCCAGCTGGTGACTCCTTTACATGGCTGTAGGCAAGAAGCCTCAGTTCCTTGCCCCATGGGTTGGCTTAGACAACATGGCTTGTCCCTAACAGAGTGATAAAGAGAATAGGCTGGGTGTGGTAGCTTCCTCCTGTAATCCCAACACTTTGGTAGGCTGAGGTGGGAAGATTGCTTGAGCCCAGGAGTTTGACTCTGCTATGATCACACCACTGCACTGCAGCCTGGTGACAGAGCAAGACTCATGTCTAAAAAGAAAAAAAGAGACAGAACAGCTAAGACGGAAGTCATAATGTCTTTTATAATCTAATGTCTCAAGTGACACCCCTTTGTCACCATATTCTTTACCACATAGAACTCCCTGGTATGGTGTTGGAAGGACTACCCAGACTGCAAATACCAGGATGTGAGCCCTGGGAACCATCTAGGAGGCGGACTACCTCCCTAGGGAGCACAAATTGACTACTTCTTACTAGTTTCTAGCCATCAGTCTCAGAACTCTCCATGTGTTAATGCAACTCAATTCCTTGAAACAAGCCCGTAAGCAGGTTCGGTTTATTATCCTCATATAGTACAGCCTGTGGTTGGGCACACGGTTTCTGCAGCCAGACTGCCTGGGTTCAAATCCAATCTCAGTTACTTACTGACTGTATGATTTTGGGTAGGGGATTTCACCTCTCTGTGGCTCGCTTTCTTCATCTGTACATGGAGAAAATAGTAGTGGTTCTTGGGTAACACCAAGTTAGTGTCAGCTGTTGTCATTTTGCAGGGGAGGAAACTGAAATTGGGGAGGGGATGTGTGTCACCCCACTAGGTGCTGGTATTTGGAGGAAAGCAGGCAGGGGTGTCTGGGTTGATTTGAAGGCATGCTGCTTTTTCTGGAGGTAACCACATGTCTCTCTCCTGTTTCCTGCAGACCTATTCTGGCAGCACCCACAGAACCTGGTGCTGTGAATGGGTAGGGGACGCCAGGCATTCAGAAGTTGGGTGGTGCAGAACATGCCTCCGCCACCCCGAAATTCTGCTGCTGCCGAAGACCACGCTCACCGGTGCTCATGACCCACACTGGCCCATCACTTCCTGGTGTGTTCGACATTCTGGGTGCTGCAGGTCAGGAAAAGCTCTTGTATCTGAAGCACAAACTGAAGACCCTGCGCTCGGGTGGCCAGGGGGCCGACCTCCTGCATGCCATGGTGCTCCTGAAGTTAGGCAAGGACACGGAGGCCAGGATCTCTCTGGAGGCACTTAAGGCAGATGCAGTGGCCCGGCTAGTGGCTCGCCAGTGGGCTGGCATGGACAGCACTGAGACCCCTGAAGAGCCTCCAGATGTGCCCTGGGTCGTTGCCCGCCTATACCACCTCCTGGTGGAGGAGAAGCTGTGCCCAGCCTCCTTACGGGACGCAGCCTACCAGGCAGCCCTCCATACCCTCAGCTCCAGGGATGACCACCAGCTGAGGGACCTCCAGGACGAGGCTCAGGAACGGTGTGGATGGAACGTTATCCAGGACTCCGGGGGCTTCCGGACTCTCCACTCTGATCTGGGCTGCCTCCCACCATCTTCAACTCCACCCTCTGGGACCCGCAGCCTTCCCCGTCCCATAGATGACCCATTGGGCTGGAGCCAAGGGCGTTCCCTGCGATCTACCGACAGCCCAGCCTCCCTGGCCAGCAACTTAGAAATCAGCCAGTCACCCACCCTGCCCCTCCTCAGCCCACACCGCAGCCCCCATGGGCCCAGCAAGCTCTGTGATGGCCCCCAAGCTCGCACGGTGCCCAGGCCTGTCCCCAGCAGCTGCCAGGAGCCCGAGGAGATGAGCTGGCCCACCTCTGGGGAGACTGTTGGCTCCCCAGAGCCCTCAAGGTCCCCAGAGCTTCCTGAGGTGCCCCTAGATCCAGCCCCTGCTGGCCTCCCTGACACTCCCCAAACTCCAGGAACCAGCACCCATTACCCAGTACAGTGCACAGAGGTGTCAGCAGCCCCTGGGTCTCTCCCCTCACCCATTCTGGAGCCTGTTGAAGGCCCCTGCCCTGAAAAACACCAGGCGCCACATCCACTTTCTGAAGAAGATACCACGTCCCCAGATACCAAGTCATGGCCACCTACTCCCTCGATCTGCAAAATGTCTCCTCCCAAAATGTCCCCTCCTCTTCCTCCTTCAGCTCCTTGTCCCTCTCACCTGGCCAACTCATCCCAATTCCCTTCCTCTTCTGAGGTGTCACAAGAGCAGAAATTCTATAACTTTGTGATTCTCCATGCCAAGGCAGACGAACACATTGCCCTGCGGGTCCGGGAGAAGCTAGAGGCCCTCGGTGTGTCTGATGGGGCCACCTTCTGTGAGGATTTCCAGGTGCCTGGGCGCGGTGAGCTATACTGCCTGCAGGATGCCATAGACCACTCAGCCTTTGTTATCCTACTGCTCACCTCCAGCTTTGACTGCCGCCTAAGCCTGCACCAGGTGAGCCATGCCCTGATGAGCAGCTTTATGCGACTTGGGTGGCAGGACTGTGTGGTGCCCTTCCTGCCGCTAGAGAGCTCCCCAACCCAGCTCCGCTCTGATGCTGCCAGCCTGCTCACCAGCCTGGTGTGGCTGGATGAACACTCGCCGATCTTTGCCAGGAAAGTGGCCAATACCTTTAAGTCCCAGAAGCTTCAGGCCCGCAAGGACAACTGGAGGAAGGAACAGGATGCCCGGGCCCTGCGGAAGCAGAGCCAACACCTGGAAGGCGAGCGGATGCAGGCGGCTGCCCTGAACGACGCATATACTACCTACCTCCAGAGCTACTTGGCCTGGCAAGCACAGATGGAGCAGCTCCAGGTGGCTTTTGGGAGCCACATGTCATTTGGGACTAGGATGCCCTTTGGTGGGGGCCCAGTGCTCCAGGGAGCCCCACCACCCTTCCCGACCTGGCCAGGCTGCCCACCGCCACCACCCCTACAGCATCCGTGGCAGGCTGGCATCCCACCACCAGCCTTCCCCATGGCTTCTCCTGCCTCTCCTCCAAGCCCCGGACTGCAGCCCCTCATCATCCACCATGCTCAGATGGTGCAGCTGGGGCTCAACAACCACATGTGGAACCAGCGAGGGGCCCAAGCACCTGAGGACAAAACACAGGAGGCAGAATGACCACAAGTCCAAGCTTAGGGAACATACCTCCTGGGCTGCTGTGCTTTGAGTAGGGTCAGGGGGACCACAAGTACCCCCCCATCTGCTCCCCTGGGGACAGTGGAATGTTGGGTCACCTGCTGCGTTTAGGACAGTGCCTGGCGCCCTTCATTTCTCAGGAAATAGAGCAAAACAGGCTGCAAGGACTTCCTGGCCTCCAGTGTGGCCAGAACAGGACACTGTTTACATTTTCAGTTTCTCTGTCTCTAGGTAGGGGGTCTTGGTGGTGGGGGATATTGGTAGGGTCTTTTAACTATAATAAATATTTATTTAATGGTCCAGCAGCACCACTGCCCTTAGGAAACCTCTGCCTAGCTATTTGCTAAGAAACACTTGGCTATTGTTACTACAAAAGGGAAACCAGAATGAAGAAGAGTAGTTGGCTCTTGCTGAGTGAACCAATCTGATTGGGCAGAAGGTGGTCATGTGACACTTGCAAGGGAAGCTGGGAAATGTAGTCGTGTGAGTGGCCACATGTCTGGCTGAAATGTTCTAGCACAAATACCAGAAAAGGTAGGCAGAAAAGACATTGAGGGGCATTTGGCAGTTTTTGCTACTGCCTTTCTCCTTCCATTTCCTTTAGGGGTCTGCCTTGATACCACCACCAAGGCTGGCATCAGATCCCACTGTGTGATCTTGGGCAAGTGCCTTCACCTCTCTGAGCCTCTGTTTCCTCATCTGAGAAGTGGGTCTGTGGAGATTGTTGTTTCAAGACCAACATACTGTGTGCAGTAACATGTAAACACCAGGCACATTGGATACCAGGTGCAGTGCACATTAAGTATATGTGTGGGCCCTACATGGGGGGAGAGGGAGAATAAGACTAGAGTTAACCCACCTGAGCTAAAGTGAGGCCCCATCTCTAAAAATAGCCAGGTGTTAAGGCAGGCACCTGAAGTCCTAGCTACTCGTGAGGCTGAGGCAAGAGAATCTCTTGAGCCCAAGAGTTTGAGGTTGCTGTGAGCTATGACACCACCTCACTCTAGTGAGGGTGACAAAATAAAACTGTCTTGGCTCGGCGCCTGTGGCTCAGCAGGCTAAGGCGCCAGCCACGTACACCTAAGCTGGTGGGTTCGAATCCAGCCTGGGCCAGCCAAACAACAATGATGGCTGCAGCCTAAAAATGGCCGGGTGTTGTGGCGGGTGCCTGTAGTCCCAGCTACTTGGGAGGTGGAGGCAAGAGACTCGCTTGAGCCCAGGCATTGGAGTTTGCTGTGAGCTGTGATGCTACAGCACTCTATCCAGGGTGAAAGCTTGAGGCTTTGTCTCAAAAAAAAAAAAACCAAAAAAAAAACTGTCTAAAAAAAATGCATGGAGTGGGTGGTGCCTGTGGCTCAGTAGGTAAGGCGCTGGCCCCATATACTGAGGGTGGCAGGTTCAAGCCTGGCCCCTGTGGAACTGCAACAAAAAAAATAGCTGGGTGTTGTGGCAGGTGCTTGTAGTCCCAGCTACTCAGGAGGCTGAGGCGAGAGAATTGCCTAAGCCCTGGAGTTGGAGGTTGCTGTGAGCAGTGTACGCCACAGCACTCTACCGAGGGCAATAAAATGAGACTCAGTCTCTATGGGGGAAAAAAAATAGAGTTAACATTTATCAATTCCTAAGGCTTTATAAGCACATAAACACGTTTTCATTCTTTTTTTTTTGTAGAGATAGAGTCTCACAGCTCACAGCAACCTTCAATCTGGGCGTAAGTGATTCTCTTGCCTCAGCTTCTCGAGTAGCTGGGACTACAGGCGCCTGCCACAACGCCTGGCTATTTTTCTGTTTTGCAGTTCAGCCGAGACCAGGTTTGAACCTGCCACCTTTGGTATATGGGGCTGGCGCCCTACTTAATGAGCCACAGGCGCTGCCCTCACAATCTAATTCTTAAATAACCCCTAACGATAGAAGCTTCTATTATAGACCCATTTTAGAGATGGAGAAAACTGAGGCCCAAAGGGGAATTTTGGCCCCTACAGTCGCAAAGATCAGAAGTAGGTCACAATTGAAGAAGCTAAATTTCTAAGGAAGGGAATGAAGGAGGCAAAGTTGTACCCACTGAGGCTGGACACTGTAGGCCCCTTTTCACCTGACAGCTGATTTGAAAATTGACCTTTCTGGTCTCTTCCTGCATTGCTGGGCCACACTAAAAAGCAGCCTGGTGTAAGTCACCCCAGCAGTAATGCAGCACTTGCTATTTTAGTCGCTGACTCAGTCTTTGTCAGAGCTCTGGTCCTGGTGGCAGCTGTGGCAGCCATGAAGTGAAACAGGAGGGGAGAGTTCTGAGGTTAGATTCCAGGGTGGGGTGGGGCTGTCCAAACAGGGTTTCTGACCATTGATCAAGCTGGGCAGAGCCATCTGCAACTAGTTGGATGGTGAACTGGCCATTTGTTCATTTGACCAGCATTTACTGAGTACCTGCTATGTACTGAAGTTTGTTCCAAGAACCAAGAAGCAGTGGAGCTGAAGACACAAGTGAATAGTTGCTTGCTGTCATTTCCGTGGGGGAACTGGGGGAGGAAATAGAAAGTCATCAAAGAAGGAAGCAAGAGAACTTCTGAAAGTGAAGAGAGTTCAGATGGAATAAACTAGGTAAAGTGACGAGGAGTGTCCCAGAAGGGAAAACTTCAGCCAGGGGCCCAGGGCTGAGACCTGGAAGAAGAGGAGTTGGTCATAGGAAGAGCTTGAGGTGGGAGTAGGAATGATCCAGGCAGAGGATGGCCTGTGCAAAGGTCCTGGGATGGGACCATGCCTGCCATTTTGGGGGCATAGTGAGGAGGCTGGTACAGAATGAGAGAGGGGGAGAGAAGAAGGAGAGGAGGGCAAGGAGGGGGTCAAGGTAAGTTGAGCAGGGCCTGGTGGATTTCAGGGAGGACTTGGGGTTTTACCCTGAGGCAGGTGGGAACCATCTAGGGCTGTGGGCAGAAGGCTGTGCCCTGACTCAGGTGCTCATAGGCACCCTCTGGTGGTTGCCACAGGGAGGACAGAGTAGGGGTGTGAGGGCAAAGGGTGGGAGACTGTGGCAGAGGTGATTGTACTAGTCCAGGTGAGCCATGCTGGCTGGGGTCAGAGAAGGTGAAGTAGAGGAAGAGAAGTGGGCACATTCAGCATGAGCCTAGTTCAGACACCCTTTTCCTCTCCCTTGAAGTGGGTAAGAATTCTGCCTGGCAAACACCTGCACTAGGTCAGCCATGCTGGCCTTGGTAGCAGAAGAACTGGATTCCAGCCACTACTTCCCCCAAGTCAGTGCCCTGGGCCTCATCTACCTCATCGGTAAATGGACCCAATGACCTCAAGTCTGAAACTTCTGTTCCTATGTGTCTCCATGTTCCTCCCAACATCTGCAAAGGACAATTATTTTGAGAGCCCTCAGGAGATAAGGACCTACTCACTGGGAGTATCCAGGAAGTGGCCTGGGAGACTACCATTGTGCCCAATTTACAGATGAAGAAACTGAGGTCCAGAGAGGTGAAGTCACTTATCTAAGGTAAGGTAAGTGACTTATCTAAGTCACTTATCTAAGTCACACAGCTGAAATAAGTAGCCTTCAAGTGCAGGAGAAGGAGCTGGACAATTTCTATTGGATTCTAGCCCATATGAAGGCTATGTAGCCTGTTGGCAATTCATTCTCCCAATTTAAAAATTCTTTGATAATTCTTGTTTATTTTTTTATTTATTAATTTGTGGTTTCTCCATCATAAGCTGCCTGCCTTGAGAGGCAGGGGATGGAACTGTCTTAGTCCCTAAACTATTTTCAGAACCCAGCCCATGCTGGGTACAGCACACAGTACGTACTCAGTAGGTGAAATGTTTTGATGAGCACTTGCTGTGTGTAGGCCTCTTTTGGATGCCAGAGAAACAGAGCTGTTCCCTGCCCTGGTGTTCACTGGACAGTGAGTGGGAGGATGTTAATGCATCCATCCATTTAACCAGCCTTATTGAGCTCCTGCTGTGTGCGGGCTCTGTGCTAGTGGTCACTAAGTGACCACCATCCCCCACAGTTAGGAGCTAAGCCATGATTTTTGCTGCCCTCATGCCCCCTGGCAGCCATCATTAGCCAACCCCATGTGGCAGCATTTCTAGGAAGTCCCATGTTCCCTCTGAGCCAAACAGCCTTAAAGAAAAATAGGAAGGAAAAAAACCCTGAAAAATGCCCTCTTCTCTAATAACTGTGAAATGTGAATAAATAACAGATGATTGCATTTTGGGGATCAGTATGTTCAAAGCCAGATGAGGCTGGGCAACTGTGTCCCCCTCTGCTTGGAATGATGTTTCGGAGACTGTTGGGATATTTTACAAATGTTCTCCTGCTCTCTGAGCCCAGAGAGGGTAATGTTTTGCTCAGGGTCACACAGCACATGTGTGGCTAAGGCTTGACCTGGGCATAAGTGGGTGATGCAGAATCGTCTACCTCTCCAGCATAATTTTGTTGTCCCATTGCTGAGGAGATACGAAGGAGGTGATAGCACCCACCCCTTAGGCCTCCCCAACAACCAGCGTAGTACTGCACACAAAGGCGCAGTTGACAGATGCATATGGCCCAAGGTGCGGCTGCTCACGTCTGTAATCCTAGCATTTTGGGAGGATGAGGAGGGTGGATCTTTTGAGCTCAGGAGTCTTAAGACCGGCCTGAACAAGAGGGAGACACCATCTCTACTAAAATAGAAAAACTAGCCAGACATTGTGGCAAGTGCCTGTAGTCTCTCAGCTACTTGGGAGACTGAGGCAGGAGGATTGCTTGAGCCCCAGAGTTTGTGGTTGCTGTGAACCACTCTACCCAGGATGAGAGTGCAACTCTGCCTGAACAAACAAACAAAAAGAAGAGTGAGACCTTGTCTCAACAAAACATAGAAAAATAAGCAGGTGCCTGTAGTCTCAGCTACTTGGGAGGTTGAGGCAGGAGGATTGCTTGAACTGAGGAGTTGGGAGTCTACACTGAGCTATGATGACACCACTGCACTCTAGCCTGGATGATACTCTGTTTCAGAAAAAAAGAGGAGGGATTAAAATTATTTTCTGAATGGAGAACACATTCATATGGTTCAAAAAATCAAAAGGTAGCAGAGAGGAATGGGATAAAGTTGACTCTTCCCTCCTGTCCCCAGCCACCTAGTTCTTCCCAATGTGACGACCATTTCTCACCCCACCCCATTTCTGTCCTCCCAGAAGTAGCCACCAGAGGGCGCATGTGAGCACCTGAGTGAGGGCCCATTCCTCCTCTGCCCAGAGTCCTCCATTGTCCCACCTCCCTCAAGGTCAAAGCCCAAGTACTCCCTCTCCCTCAAACCCAGCTTTTCATGACATGCCTGGTCCCTTCTGCACCCTCTCTTCTTCCCTCTCTCGACCTCCTCACTCTGCTTCAGCCACATGGGCCTCCTCACTGCACATCAAACATGCCAGGCATGGTCGTGCCTCAGGGCCTTTGCATGGGCTGTGCCCTCCACTGAGTGCAAACACTCAGAACAGTTACTGTTACCCAAGAATTATTCTAAGAGCTTTACACGTAAACCTTACAACATCCTTAAGAGGAAACCTTACAACATCCTTAAGAGGTGTGTTTTATTCTCATTTTATAGGTGGGGAAACCAAAGCTCAAAGAGATCAAGTAACCTAGCCAAGGTCACACAGCTTATAAGGAGCAGTCTGGAATTAGAATCATAAATATAACATCAACATTTTGTTTTGATATGAGAATTATTTTTAAGTCTGTACTTTAGTGGTTTTTACTGCATTCACTATATTATGCAACTATCACCACTAATTCCAGAACATTTTTACCACCCCAAAAGAAGCCCCATCTCCTTCAGTAGTCACTCCCCTTCCCTCTCCCTGAGACTCTGGCACCCATGAATCCCCCTTCCATCTTTGTGGATCTGCCTGTTCTGGGCATTTCATGTAAATGGGATCGTATACATTCACTATGCAACCTCTGTGTCTAGCTTCGCTCACTGAGCATAATGTGAATATGTATTCTGATGTCCACTCCATTCTCTGGAGCACCTGCCATCCTGTTTGGCACAAAAGTATACCCCCATTCTTTTTCACAGCTGTGTAGTATTTCACTCTATAGGGTTCCCTCTCAACCAGTGTGAGAAAAACCCTGAGAACCTTCTTTGCTACTAAGCCAGGCGTGGTGGCTCACTCCTATATTCTTAGCACTTGTGAAGCTGAGGGGGGTGGATTGCCTGAGCTCACAGGTTTGAGACCAGCCTGAGTCAGAGTGAGACCTCATCTCTAAAAAAAACAGCTGGGCTTTGTGCAGGTGCCTGTAGTCCCAGCTACTTGGGAGGTTGAGGCAAGAGAATTGCTTGAGCCCAAGAGTTTGAGGTTGCTGTGAGCTCTGATGCCACAGCACTCTACAGAGAGTGACAAAGTGAGACTCTGTCTCAAAAAAAAAAAATTCTTTGCTACAGCAGTAGGTACCTAGGGGTCAGCTAGGCAGCTGGATGGGGAGAGAAAGAAAATACATGAAATTCTACTTTTTTTTTAAGAACATTGATCTGGCTTCACCATCTATATTTAGTGGTTGCAAATGGTGAGCCTGATCTCTCCGGCCAGTGGCATTTATAAATGAATGAACACACATATCAGTGGAGTTGCTTGAGCCCAAGAGTTTGAGGTAGCTGTGGACTGTGATTCACATGAGCTCACACAGATGTGGATACTTGCAGACAGCTGGTGACAGGTAAACAAGTGTCTGAGGATTCTCAGTTTCTTCTAGAAGCCTCTCCCACTCTCATGGCATTATGCTAAGATTTTGCCACGGGTTGCCCTGACACTGAAGCAGAAGGTCAGTGTGACCTAGGCCCTGGCCCGTCCTTGTGGGCTTGCCCACGGAACTGTGTACCAAGCAGTGCTATGAAGAAGGAAGTTTCTTCAGGTCACACAGCCAGGCCTTTCCTGGCTGCTCTGCCAATGCAAGTAAAAGGCCTCTGAAAGGCAGGGGGCAGATCTGAGAGAAGCCTGGTGGGATTTGACTTCCTGAATGGAATTTTCAGAAGTCTTCTGGGTTCATCCTCTTGAATCCCTCCCATTCCGTTCTTACCAATCCCCCACATCCAGGCTGTGGAAATTGCCCTGCTCAAAGTCGTTGGTGACTTTGTATTATACTAAGTCCAGGGGTTACTTCTCCATCCTTCTCCTCCTTCCCCCCACTCTGCTCCAGTCATGTGGACCTACTTGCTATGCCTCCAACATGCCAGGCATGTTCTTGTCCCAAGGCCTTTGCATGAACTGTGCCCTCCTCCTGGGACACAGGATACTTACATGAAGTATCTGAGCTCCCTCCAGATACTTATATGGCTCCCTCCTCACTTCTTTTGGGTTTGCCCAAATATAACCCTCTCAGTGGGGGTTTCTTTGAGCATCCCTATTTAAAATCCATTCAGTTGAAGCCAGGCAAATTGTTATGAAGTAAAGAAAGGAAGGAAGGAAAAGAAAGAGAGAGGGAGGGAGGGAAGAAAGAAAAGAAAGGATAAAAGAAAAGAAAAAATTAAACGGAATACAAGTCATTCAAAATAGCATCCACCAAATCCCCCAAATCTAGTTTATTTTGCCACAGGGGTTAGCAGTTTTGGATAAAGATACTGTAATTCACTTATTCATTGTCCACTTTATCTATCCTCTACTTGTCCAGGAGGACAGGGTTTTTGTCTGCCTATCTCATAGCAGGCACTGTTTGAAAATTTATTTAAAATTTTCCTTCTTTTCATCTTTTTCTATTTTTCTGTTTCTTGAAGCGAACTAGCTTTATTTGAATTTGAATTGCTGTCTGTGGCTCGGCGTCTGTGGCT
The DNA here is from genome assembly GCA_963573935.1 of Arctocebus calabarensis. Lineage (NCBI taxonomy): Eukaryota > Metazoa > Chordata > Mammalia > Primates > Lorisidae > Arctocebus > Arctocebus calabarensis. Next base: position 13,785 of record CAUYON010168907.1, read on the forward strand.
CAATGGGCTAAGGCGCCAGCCATGTACACCTGAGCTGGCGGGTCTGAATCCAGCCCGGGCCGGCCAAACAACAATGATGGCTGCAACCAAAAAATGGCCGGGCTTGTGGCGGAGCCTGTAGTCCCAGCTACTTGGGAGGCCTTCTTGAGGAGGAGACTCACTTGAGCCCAGGAACTGGAGGTTGCTGTGAGCTGTGATGCCACAGCACTCTATCCAGGGTGACAGCTTGAGGCGCTGTCTCAAATAAATAAATAAATAAATGAATTGCTGTCTGGTTGTTTTTTTTTTTGAGACAGAGCCTCAAGCTGTCACCCTGGATAGAGTGCTGTGGCATCACAGCTCACAGCAACCTCCAATTCCTGGACTCAAGCAAGTCTCCTGCCTCCGCCTTCCAAGTAGCTGGGACTACAGGCGCCCGGCACAACGCCTCGCCGTTTTTTGGTTGCAGCTGTCATTGTTGTTTGGCGGTCCTGGGCTGGATTCGAACCCGCCAGCTCAGGTGTACGTGGCTGTCGCCTTAGCCGGTTGAGCTACAGGCGCTGAGCCTGTGTGACTCTTTTTCTGTTAAAACAAGCTCTTGATTTCATGTTCCCTTTCCGCTAGGCTGGCAAAGTTCCCTTCCTTTGTTCCATTATCTGTATTGAGCACCTACTG
>CAUYON010168908.1:0-23722 GCA_963573935.1 Arctocebus calabarensis
TTTTTTTTTTTTTTGAGACACAGCCTCAAGCTGTCACCCTGGATAGAGTGCTATGACATCACAGCTCACAGCAACCTCCAATTCCTGGGCTCAAGCGAGTCTCCTGCCTCTGCCTCCCAAGTAGCTGGGACTACAGGTGCCCGCCACAACACCCAGCCATTTTTTTTGGTTGCAGCCATCATTGTTTGGCGGGCCTGGGCTGGATTCAAACTCACCAGCTCAAGCGTACGTGGCTGGCGCCTTAGCCCGCTGAGCCACAGGCGCCAAGCCTGTCTTGTCTAATTGTTAATGCTGCTCCTTGTCACCAGGGATTGATCTGCCATTAAAATATTTAGACACTTTCATCTACCTTAGTCATAAAACACTGCTTGACTTTGAGCAATGAGCAAGGAGGTGCTGAGGCCGTAGCTGTTCCCTGCCTTAAAGATGGAGGCAATAACAAGAAAAGAACTCTATCCCTGGGTCTGCACAACTCTGCCAAAATTTAAGAAAGGGAATTTCAGCAAGCTCCCCACACCTAACATCCAGAGCTTGAGTAAGGCTGAGAAGGGACAGCTAGTCCCTGTCTTTAGATGGCAAAGTCACGAGTTCTGCCCACTCATGCCCATCGGCCCTTCTCAGTCAGTCCAGTTCTGCCTGGCCTTCCCAGTTAGCACATGGCATCTGTCTTGGTTGCCTCATGTAATCCCAAAGTGTCCCATAAAAGCTGAAAGGGTCAGCAACATAGCATGACACTCACCTTCTCACTCAGTTATCAAACAACCCCCTATGAGAAGGGGATTATAGTCCAATTTACAAGTGAGGAAGCTGAAGTTTACAGAGGTTATTAAATGAAAGGTTGGCCCAAGGTCACACAGGTGGGAATGAGAGGTCTGCAACTAGAACTCAGCTATACCAGTGCCCAAGGATGAATACTTCCCACCAGACATCCACAGAAGACCACCAGCAGAGTGGGCCCTCTACACTCATTTTTTATCATCTTAGCCAAAACTCCCCTGTATTACTCTGCTAGCTCTGCAGAAGCTCAAGGTCTTTCCTGGGAAACGTCACTTGCTTCCTGATCATAGGAAGAGATCTAAGGCCAAAGACACTGAACGCCTCAGCTCCCTGCCTAAACAAACTAGAAGGTGCTTTTCAGAACTGTGGCCATCAAAGCCCTGGGACCCTGCTCCATGAAGACTGCCCTAGAGCGAGCTGAGAATATGGAGGGTCATTAGCAACTCTTCAAGGGCAGGCTAGAAGAGTCAGCAGTCCTGAGAATATGGAGGGTCATTAGCAACTCTTCAAGGGCACTCTAGAAGAGTCAGTAGTCCTGAGAATACGGAGGGTCACTAGCAACTCTTCAAGGGCAGTCTAGAAGAGTCACCAGCAAGATAAAGGCAAGGAAGCCCTATGGTGGGTCATAAGGACAGCATGATTTGGAGGCTACTAAGCACATCAGAGCTCACAGTGCTCTGTGGCATTCTCTGACAGTAAAAAAAAGAAAAAAAATTTGCGAAGAAATTCTTCCCTTCATTCTCCTGTTTCAGAAACAAGCAGGTTCTCATTCATCCAAGCAGTTGGCAAGGGGCGGGAGCTGGGGGGAAGAGGAGGAAGGTTGGAACTGTTCTAAAGGAGAGAAGGGCAAGCTCTACATAGGACCAGAGATTCTAGGGAGAGAAGCCGCCAGTGCTGAAAGAACCAGGCTCTGCAGGAACAGCCAAGGGAAAGGTCATGGCTCCTGAATCCCACTCTCTCGCTCTCCAGATGGGGATACTGAGGCTCTGAGAGAATTTTAAGTGCTTTCTGGAAGGTTGCTCAGATTTTCTAACTCCTAGCCAGCACTCACATTTTTGTCTCTGGAAAACTCACCCAATCCCATGACTACCATCTTGGAGGTACCGCAAAACTCCCCCCAAATACTAACATGATTATAAGAGGGAAGGTCACCATCCTTGGTTACAGGAACATTAGATTGGGAAAAGAACTAAAGAAAAAGAGGATGGGTAGTGTAAGAAAAAGAAAAGGTAAAATAACAGTGGATTGAAAAAGACCCACTTTGGCTTGGCACCTGTAGCTCAGTGGTTAGGGTGCTGGTTACATACACAGAGGCTGGAGGGTTCAAACCCAGCCTGGTCCTGCTAAATAACAATGACAACTGCAACAAGAAAGTAGCTGGGCATTGTGGTGGGCACCTGTAGTCCCAGCTACTCGGGAGCCTAAGGCAAGAGAATCACTTAAGCCCAAGAGTTTGAGGTTGCTGTGAGCTGTGACACCATGGCACTCTACCAAGGGTAACATAGTGAGACTCTGTCTCAAAAAAAAAAAAAATAGATAAAAAGACCTACTTTGTCATTTTACACCTCTCCAATGCCTGCAGAGGTCTATAGCCAAGGATTCTCTTCTGCCCCAGGAAAAGAAATTCTGCAATATTTTTCTCTATGGGTCTCCCCAGTGACATGTGTGGCCAAAATCATACATCCTTAAGCTGGGTTTTTATTAAAATGGCAAAGCAATAATATTTTATGATGGGATCAGAATGACACACATAAAAAGCAGGATTTGTTCATCCCTACACTAATACCACTTCCACCAACCTCTTCATAAACCAGTCTCAGGGAAGCACCATTGATTTTCCCCAGGATTGCCCCTTGCCCATGGCTAAAGTTCTTCTGACTCTCCCTCCTTATTTATATGTATCTACTAAGTGAGAATAAATTGAACTCTCTACCATCTTTCATAAGGGTGGACCAGATTTTACCAGTTTCAAAAATATACTCAGAGTAACACACATATATGAACTACCAGCCTGGGCCTAGATACTCAAACACACATATATGAACTACCAGCCTGGGCCTAGATAGTCAAACATCACCCTTCCAGAAGAGGTCCGCTGAAGAAATTGCACAAATCCCTTTCCTATTGCATTAAATCAGCGGTTCTCAACCCGTGGGTCGCAACCCCTTTGTAACAATGAAAATACATCGCAGTTTTAGGAAGGTTGAAAACCACTGCATTAAATAATTCTCAAGAGCCTAAAGGGGGAGTTCACTTACCTTCCTCCTGGGACAAAACACCTTCCTACTTCAGCTGGAGGAGAGTGAGCCCTCTTTTGCCTGCTCTTTGGGCCCAGCTCTATCCAGGGCAGATGCTCCCTGGTTAGCCAAAGTCTGGCATTCATTGAAATGCATTACACAGCGGGCAGGCAGGATGGCTGCCTTTTTAGCAATGCACTCCAGGAGTAGTTTTCATGTTGCAGTTGGATGAGTAAATATATCAGTCAAGGCTTTTTTGGTTACAAGCCCACAACAAAGTAATTTAAGGTAAGAACAAAGGAGAAGTGTTGCAGTTTGCAAAGTCGGAGAGTGGAAACTACATCGAGCATTGCTAGATTCCTGACATCAAGAATATAATCAGATATCTATCATCTAGCTAGCTAACCTCCCTCTCTCAATCTCACTGTCTGCAATGCTTCCTTCTCTCAATTTGGTTTCTGAGTGTTGGCTTTGACATCTTTCCTACTATATATGGTTTCCTTCCATGAGGTAGACTGGGGCCTCAGAAGGCTCTGTCCTTATATCACTTCAGGTGGTGACACTCAAGGAGAAAGGCTTCCTTCCTCCCAAGGTCTATGGACCAGTCTTGCTTGAGCCACATCTGCATTCCTTGGACCAATCAATACATTCATGATAGGGGAGGGATGCAGATACTGTGCTTGGCAGCCTCTGCCAGAATGACAAGGAAGGGGAAAGAGGGTGTTTCCCAAAAGAAATGGCAGTGCCACTGCCAGAAAACATAGGAACAAATATATTGGACATCCACGTACAAAGACAGTCTAGCCATGCTTACTTTATGAGACTGGTTATTAAAAAATGTACTCAGAAATTTCTACAGAATTCTTAGGTTTCTAGGTTTAAGGAATAGGGGACAAGAAGCCAAACTTGAGCCTTTTTTCCAGAGAAGACCTGCCTTTGAAGGAATCAGGAGTTTGCCTTTCCATTAATAAAGCGGTATAATTTCCCATTGGACAAATGTTCCTTGTGAGCATCCTCAGTCAGGAAGCTTGAAGGAGAGGAATGGTGAAGTTCAGGATTCAGAAACAATGTTTCATCCAAACCCCTGACACTCTTACCCCTCTGGGCCCTGCTACCTGACTGTGACAAGTCACCTGACTCCCTACTGAGCTCACACTTGAAAAGGCCAAATTGAAGAGACAGAGAAAAGGAGGGAGACAGGGCGGAAGAGGATGAAGCCGGATGCGCCCGCAGAAGAGGGCGGCCACGCCCACACCCGGGAGGCAGACGTCACAGGATGCCGAACAGAGCACTAGGGCTCCTCCCACAACACCCCTCTGCTCAGGTCCACAGAAAGTCTGTACTGGGAGACTCAAAGACCACAGCCAAGGATGGTGAGGATGGTAACGGACAAAGTGTTCAACAACTCAGGGACAAGTTTGCCAGTTTTCCATCATTCACCACCTGAGGGAACTAGGACAAGTTACTTGACATCTGTGTAATGAGAATAGGGACTGTTACCTATCGTTTAGAATTGTCATGAGGGGCTCGGCGCCTGTGGCTCAATGGGCTAAGGCGCCAGCCACATACACCTTGAGCTGGCGGGTTCGAATGCAGCCCCGGCCCACCAAACAACAATGGTGGCTGCAACTAAAAAATGGCCGGGTGTTGTGGCAGGCGCCTGTAGTCCCAGCTACTTGGGAGACAGAGGCAGGAGACTCGCTTGAGCCCAGGAATTGGAGGTTGCTGTGAGCTGTGATGCCATAGCACTCTATCCAGGGTGACAGCTTGAGGCTCTGTCTCAAAAAAAAAAAAAAGAATTGTCAGGGATTAAATAGTTATGCCCTAAAAATGCTTAGAACAGTGCCAGGAGATGGTAAGCACACAAAAGGTGTTAGGTATTGATACAGTTTTGGTTTTGATGTGTAGACCCTGCAAATTTGACATTTGCTGAGAGTGGGGCTCGATGAGAGGTGTTTGGCTCATGGAGGCGGCTCCCACATGAATGGTTGGGTGCCCTCCTGAGATGAGGAGTGAAAGCTGGTTGTTCAGAGGAGCCTGGCACCCTCTGTGCTCCCTCACTTACCATGTGACACACCTGTTCCCCCTTCACCTTCCACCTTAACTGGAAACTCCCTGATGCCCTCGCCAGAAGCAGATGCTGGGTGATGCTTCTTATAAAGTCTATAGTACTGTGAGCCAAATCAACCTCTTTTCTTTATAAATTACCCAGCCTCAAGTATTTTCTTTATAGCAATCAGTGCATAATGGACCGATATAGGTGTACTGTTATCATCAGCAGGCAGGTCTGTGTTCAGTCTTGAAATTGAAGAAAAATGCAAGTCTCCATCATATATGCACTATTTTTCAAGTGTGTCATTTTCATGAATTAAATACAAAGTCATTGAAGATTATTACAGAATACAGTATATCTCACAGTAATCATGCATCTTCCCATTTAGTGAACTTGCAAGTGTACTCCCATGTTGAGATTTCTTTTTTTTTTTTCTCCAATTAAAAGAATCTTCATACTCAGAAAAGGCTGAGAAATACCAACAAATCTCACGATGTTTTCTTTACAGTGACTTATATTCTGGGCAAGTTATGACTCCAATGCAAAGTTTAGGACTTGATCTATTATATTTTCAAAGAATGATGCTCTTCCCCTATTGCCCTTTTCTCCTGTTGTTTATGAAGAAATTAGGTAGACTTCATGGTATCTGCAAGCTTTAACTATCCCCATCTGTCCTACCCCGCCCACCCAAGGAGTTTTGCTCACCTGGAGTTTTCTCTCCTGCCCATGATGGATGGCCAGGAGTCACACTGTCAGAACGACTTCCAATCCATAAATAGCACTGCCATTTAGATGCCATGGGGATAACATTAATACCAAACACAAAGGCTAAATAAAAAGCCTTTAGCAACTGAATGGCCCTTAGATTTCAGAGTTATCGATCTGGTGGAGCCTGCTAAGTTATTATGGCTACAGTTCTGCTCAGAGAAATCTGTGATCCTGAGAAAAGTTAGAAAAGTCACAGTCACCTCTAACTACAAAGTGCAGTGAAGGGACTTCAGAGCAGCTAATTACCCCATCCACTCTGGCACTTTCCAAGGACTGCACGCATTCCTCTGCATTCTAATCCAGGGAACAGCTCTGTGGCTCAGTTTCCCAAGACCAACTAATAGTTCAAAAATTACATCACTTTTAACTCTTGAATTCAGTCTCAAAACAACTCTCCAAAATAGGATGGACATTATCACACTTCTGTATACAATGAAGACATTAAAAAAAACAAGAAATTCAAATGATTTGCCCATGATCAAGCCATAGTGACTGATAAAGCTAGGTCAAGAACAGCAGTCTCCCTCAACCCCCAAACCGGCTTCTGGACTTGACCCTGACAACAAGTCCTTGGCATCATCTCCTAAGGCCTTCCCTGATCAAGAGCTCAGACTCCACCAGGCACTGAGAGTTGCAATCACCTAGAATTATTTACACTCCTTCCCCTTAATAACCTCGCCCACCCCCCCACACTTGGACTCAGTGTATCATACTACCTTAGATTCACTATTGAACAAAAGCATTGGGGTGACCACCAGCAAATGTTGCTTGGTGCAGGCTAGTGCTCACAATCTGAATTTGATTGAGCTCTCCATTCTCTAGGCATCTAGCAAAGAGCCATATTAGGGCTGGGTTGCAATGGGTAGGACAATGTGTCATCAGAGGGACCCAAATCCCTGGGCCTCTCCTTTGACAGGGCAAGCATGAGAGTGGCCTTGAAAGTGAGGCAAAAGCTTTCTGAGGTTGGCTGCCAAGTGCCTGAGCTTGGGCACCAGCTACTTACAGGATCACTGGGACATCTCTGCCCAGCACAGTCACCTGTATTGGTCCATTGTGCACTGACTGCTATAAAGGAAATTGCTATAGAGGCCTAGGATTGCTATAGAGGCCAGCTCCTCTTGCTAGAGGTGGAGTGGGAGGGGACCCCTGGCCCCAGATAGCGTTAGGGCCCACACTACTTGCTCTCTATACTTGCATGTTTGGATTGTTGGTCTTACTCCATGATTGGTAGTAGAATAAGGGAGAAAAGGGAATAAAAGGGCTCCAGGGGGCTCCCGTGAGCTTCTCTAGTGGTCTCTGCTTCTCAGTAGGAGTTCTTCGAAAGACTGAGTGTCATAGGCCACACAATTCATCACCGAGGCAAAGTAAGGACACCACAATGGGGTAAAACCCACTCACAATGATGTCCCCTTCTCTGGGAACAGTCTTGACCGTGACTGACCAAACCATTCGTAAACCCCTCAGCAAATCCACACCAATCACATTTTCAGTGGAACTAAAGATTTATCTTACATGATGGTGAGACCCCAAGCTGGGAAATTTGAGAACCATATTGCACAAGAGCAGAACCAGGGCATGAGAACCCTCTACTGTGGGGGTCTCAAGACACACCCTAGTTTCTTCTCCCTTTCTGAGTCTTGGAGATTTAACATGTTTCTTTGAGCCCAGGAGATTCTCCAGTATCCCTCAAAAAAAAAAAAAAAAAAAAAAAATACCTTTTGCTTAAGCCAGCCAGAACCGGTTTCTGTTGCTTGGGGGAGTTCTCTTAATTAATGCTCATGGAATAACTATTTTCACATTCTTCCATGTTCTTCTCCTAAGTAAAACATCCCAAAGGAAACAATCAGTTCTTTTCACAAGTCTCTGGAACAAACTTTTTTTTAAATTAAAGACCTTTCTACAATTAGTAGGAAACCATGATGTTTTGCAATTTCCATTAACATAAAAGATATTTTAGTGAAGAAAGACAGAAGAGTGGCTACTGAAAGGCTCCTAACAAGCTCAAAGACTCGATCTTGGAGGAATTTTTATCTCTATTTGCAAGACTGGGAGCAGCCAAAGGAACAGAGCCCAGGGACAGGAGTACCTGCTTGTATCTTGGCAGAGCAGATCCAAATCCAAGTGTCTCCCACCTTGTTTGGCCTTTCGGAGCCAAGGTGGGGGCACAGGCCTTGGGTTCACTGCGTTATCCCAAGTCTCAGCAACCTCTCACTGGCAGACACTGAGTGTTCAAAACCCTGGGCAGCTGTTGTTATATTCTAGTACCACTCTAAATTAGATAGTTAACTAAAGAAAAAGAAGGATAGGAAAGGTATTCCTGAAGCAAAACTTGGAGAAAATTTTTGATGGATGGTTTATTTTCGCAAAGGAGCTGTTATCCTCTAGAACTAATTAGATCAGTGATGAAACACTTAACACTTTGCCTCTGATAAAGCTTAAGTAGGGTTATTAAAAGGATCAGCAGGAGAAGAGTTAGAAGTGATTTTCTGAAAAACTATACACCAGGCTAAGGGTGTTTTTGACTCTTGAACCACCAAAAGAAAGTTAAGTGTTCTCCTTGTGGTCAAGTAGGGACCCAAGATGAGGCTAAAGTGGTAATTAATGGCCCAGGAGGATGAGATAAAAAGGTACTTAATTTGAAGACAGATATTTTTATTACTCTTAGTACTATTCCGTATTGTTTTCCTTGTTTTATCTCATAATTAAGAACAGTAGTTACATCAACAAAAAGGTTTGAGTAAATGGTACGTTTCTATTTCATCCCAATAATTCATGTGCTAGATAATTCCAATCCTCTTTGCCCAGCTGCACCATTCAGGGGTAATACGAGTTAAAGGCTCATATTTAGGATTCTTGCAGATATTAACAGTTATTTCACTCCATGTATTATTTCACTTCACTAGCTCATTTAATATAAATAACTCCATGTGGCAGATACTGCTATCTCCATTTCGTAGGAAGAGAAGAGGTAAGAATTTGCTTGAATGTATACTAGGAAGGTTATAAGAGCTAAAGGAAGTAATAATAAGCTAACACTTTATTGAGAGCTTTCCTTGTGCTAAGCACTATAGGAAGCATTTTTTCAAACATAATCCCATTTAATCTTTGTAATAACCTATTATTATTATTCTCGTATTTTTCACAGAAGAAAACAAGGCAAAGCTGAGCGAAATCCAGTGAGTTATCAGCTTCATGCAGAGGGACCATGGGTGCTGGATTCGAACCTGGCTCAGGTAGCTCAGGTACAACTTTGACACCAGTGTGTCAGTGGTCGTTAGTGGGAAACCCTTGTCCCTAACTCTTCGGTCGCCTTTTAGGTCACAAAAGGAAAAACTTGTCTCTACCCTCTCAGTATTTAAACTGCTCTGCTCAAAGTGATGGCAAACAAAGCTGTTTTCAAGACAAAAACATTTGCAAAGTGTTTTGTGAATAGCTCGTTCTGTCACACATGGATACTAAGGGACCCTAGGGGAGCCTGTTGAGGAATTGTGCAAAGTCACCATGCTTAGCAAGTCTGATGCTTCCATAGCCATGGATCCCATTCATGAGGGCCCCGTGGGGTTTGCACACCTGTACCCCATTTACCCCACCTGACCAGCAGCTGCAGCTCAAGCCAATGAGAGAGCACATGGAGAACTGTAACCCAAGGGAAAAAGCAGAGCCCTGTCTTCAATAGAGGAATGAGAAGGTATGAAGTTCATTACACATTGATTATGATGCTAATCAGACCAGTCTAAAACTCAGGCTTGGGTAAAGCCTTAGATAAGTGTCCTGCCTACAACTCAATGTTCCTCCATTTGTGTTTATCTTAATCTTGCTCCTTCCTATCTCTGTGCCAAACTAGTTTTATGAGACCTTACACTAAGTATGTTTTATTATTATAATCGTATACAAATTTAAACAGAAAGTTGGGAAATAGGGAGGGAGCAAGCATGTTTTAGCTTCATGGTCAGTGTAGGTGCTATAAATGAGCCACAGTGTAGGATCTGAGCCTCCCAAAGCCACAGCAGGTGCTAACCTACCTAGACTCTGCCTGCCCCCCTGAGAGCTGGCTGCTTGGACAGCAAGGGAGTGTCCAGTTGGAGACCTCATTCTGGCAAGGTCCTAACTGCTCGGTCACTGACAATAGTTGTAACTCATGGGTGGGATGGAAAGGCTATTTTTATTCTTACCTGTCTGGCAGAAAAGTCCCTTGGCTAAAGACCAAGAGCCAAATGCTAGTGGCAGCTGAGGCTACTAGCTGTGACCCTGATAAAATGCACAGAATGAGGACAACCTGCCACAAAGGTGAACAGAGCTTTTCAGCTTTCTCCATCCCTCATGCAAAGAGGCATGTGAACTGAAATGAAATCTTAAAAGACTGACCGACTGGACCCCCTCCTGGCCAAGAGGACCCCTAAAACTGAGTTGCTAGCCTTGGGAAAGGAGATCAGACAGGCACGCCTTCCCTGCTTAGGCATGTCCTTTGTGACTCACTATTAGCCAAAGGCTGTGCGAGACCTACCTGTGGGTCCTCAATATACACAACAAACCACTTGAGCCTGTTTGATACTTTGTCTCTAATTAACAGACCCTCGATGATCGTAAGCATTCCTTTTCACAGACTTCTGATCTCTTAGACAGAGCCTGACTCTTTCAGCCATCGTCTGCTAAAGACTCTTTAAACCCACCTATCACCTATACGCCCCCCCCCTTCCACATGTCCTGCCTTTTGGGGCCAAACCAATGTATATTTTCCATGTATTGATTTATGACCTCACCTGTAATCCCCGTCTCCCTAAAATGTATAAAATCAGACTGCAACCCCACCACGATAAGTCCACTTGCTCAAGGCTTCTTGGGTGTGGCTCCAGGTCATGGTCCTCAAATTTGGCTCAGAATAAATGTCTTTAAATTATTTTATTGAGTATGGCTTCTTTTCCATCGACAGGCATGAGCCAATTAGTGCACCTGAAAACATGACTAAGAAGAATTGCGACTTTCTGGACTGGACGAGGTGCAAGTTGGCAGGGCTCTGGGGTTCAGAATCAGGATTTCTCCAGGATCCTAAAAAGCCACCACGGGCAAACACAGCCTGCCCAGAAGCAGAAGCGAAGCAGCAGAGCTAGGAGGGGGTCGCTGACAGGTTAATGGCAGAGTTCTCCCCAGCACGCCCACACGCACACCCACTCACTCTCGTCCCCTCCCCCCAGGGCCTCTCGCTAATGAGAACAGATTTATTTATAAGGCTGCTCTCTGGAGAGAGCTGCTCAGCTGTCAACCTGGCCTCCCCCCAGCTTCTCCACGGGGCCTTCAGTTTCCAGGGCCAAGAGGCAGGCAGCGTGTGACTCACCAGCATGCCAGGAGAGCCGACTACAGGCTACATGTGTGCAGAGTTCCTGGGACACAGAGGGCCCAGCTCCCACCCCTGAGGAGCTCACTGCTAGTGGGGAGTGAGACACACATGCCAATGACCATCTCACAAGTCACGCCTGCCTTGTATGTGCCCCAGGCAAGTCAGATAATCCTACAAAGGTGAGGGCTATAGATCCAAACTCCACGCGGCAGGGGTCAGGGGTCTTTGAGATGGCACAGAGTGAGCGAGCTCCAGTCAGCTCTGAGCAAGTGGTCCAGCAAGGAACTGGGAAGGAGGATGCTTATATCTGCTTCCAAAGCACCGTTTTTCAAGCTGATGCTGAAGCTGATGTATACAAAGAGACCTGGTGTAAATCAGTTCCATCACTTTGAACTAATCGAGATGGATGAGCCTCCGCTGGCACTAAAAGTGGAAGAGCTGTGTGGGATGCTGAGGCCACCGCAGACCAGCGTCCACGGGCTTCTCCCTACTTGGCAAACAGGAAACAAAGGAGCTGTGCCGGGCCGCCCCCTTGCCCTTGCCCCATCTCACAACTGACTACGGGTCCTTCCTAAGCCGGCTTCTGCTTCAGCCCCCAACCCCATTACTGTTGAGCACACAGGGATTGTACTGGGGTGGAGGTGGAGGCTGCGGCTTTGCCTGGGATGGAAAGCGCAGGATGATTGATGTGCTGTGTGTGTGTGTGTTTCCCTGCAAGACTGGGGAGGCCCCTGGAGCCCTCCCCAGGGCAGAGGCAGCAGGAAGAGCGAGCGAGCGCTCCTGAGAAGCAGCAATCAACAGACTGAACAGACAGGCCACCTGCCTGTAGGGAGGCAGCGCCTCCCCCCACCCCAGCTCTGGGCCCTGCCTCGCCCAGACCTCCCTCTGCCTGTCGCAAAACCTTAGACGTTCTCAGAGGCTCCATGTAGGCATGTCAGCCACCTGGATCACTAACCTGCCACCACCTCCTTTCACGTGAGCTCTGTTTTCTGCACTGTTATCAATTCCAACTGTGCTTCCCACCAGCGTACCGGAGAAGGACCACTTTCCCGAAGAGATGCGCCTCCGCCTTTCATTGTCACAGCGAACTTGGGAGATGGTGGCCCTCATCTGGCCAGAAAAAACCCAGGCACAGGGAGGTTACAAAACTAAAATAAAATAAAATGAAACAAGGTCAGGAACAGAACCTCGGTCTCATGCCTCCCACAGCTGCCCCCGCACAGCCTGCTCCCTGGGCTCATCCTGCATCACTTTGCTCCCATCTTCCCCTTTGGGAAGGATGGCTAAAGATGGGCCCACCTGCTGCAGGCCCCAACTATTTGTGACCACCCCGTGGTGCTGTGCACACCTTCAGGTAGACTTGATGAGACTACCTGAGTTCTGTGTGAGACTGGACTAGGACAGAAACCAGCAGAGACACGTGACTCAGAAGCCCAGAGGCAGCCCAGGGGCCTCTCCAGGGAGAGGAGGGCACATCCCTGTAGGCACCACCCCCTCCCTGTGGGCAGCAGGCAGTGGGGAGGGCCTGGAGCAGCACCTTTTTGGGTGGTGTTGCTATTTGGGGTAGGAGTGCTTTTTGCAGTGGGGTGGTTTTGGGGAGTTGGAGGTACTGTTAGGTGTCAGGTGCTGTTTTGGAGTGCAGGTGCTATTTGAGTTGGGGGCACTATTTAGAGTGAAATTGCTATTTGAGGTGGGGTTGCTGTTTGGATTGGGGGTGGTATTTGGGGTGGGGTGGTGTTTGGGATCACGGTGCCATTTGGGGTGGAGGAGCCAACAAGGCTCTTAGAGCGCAGCCTTCCAGGTTTGGATTGGGGGTGCTATTAAGGTTGAGAATGGCAGGTACTCAGTGGTCCAGGGCAGGCCCTGCCTCCTGGGTGTTCTTTTCTGCCAGCTGGGATGCCATCTGCCCATCTATCTCTCCCCTCTCCTGGGCTGATTTCTGAAAATATTTGGCTTAAAGGCTCCTCTTTCATTTCAGCATCCTATGCTCCTAAATCCTTAAGATTTGGATTTTGCTTGCCCAGTGACTCTCAAAGGGAAGAGATGGAGGTCACCTGTGTTTGGGGTAGAGGTCTCTGCAGAGGGGGCAGAGGGGAAGGGTAGGAGGAGACAGGCCTAGCAGTCGCAGGCTGCCAAGACCAACCTGTTCCGAGTCAAGGTAGTTGGGTTTTGCTACACCAGGCTTGCAGGGTACTCTCCCCCAATGCTCTGAGGTCAGGGATTGGGAGCAGGACTATTGTGCCCAGGAAGAAGTGGGAGTCAAGGCAGGTCCCTAGCCTGGAAGAACCAGGGTGTCTGGCAAGAGACCAGGCTACAACTCAGCCTTGAAAGCATAACCCTGGGAGGTGGAGGGGTAGGATCCTGGTCACAGCAATCGGGCAAGGGTCCTCTCCTGCCAGCAGGACCTCAGGTCACAGCAGGCTGACATGCTTAATCTCTAAACTCCTGACCCAGGTTCCATTGTCCCCTGGCATAGCAGAAGCTGCCAACACCTTCCCTGCCGCAGCCCCTCGGCCCACCCCCCGGGGCTCCTAAACATAACCACTCTACAGCCAGTGGCTTCCCACTCTGCTGAGATCGACTTAGCTGCATGGGTGAGCTGGGCTCCTTTGGGCAGGTGTAAGTGGCTTCTCTGAGCAACCCTCATCTAAGGGCTGAACACCTCACTGCCTTGCCCTTAGAAACACAATTCTAAGCCATGTCCCAAAGTCTCTCTAAGGAGAAAGTTTTGAGGCACAAGCGCCAGCCTCTCTGGGGGGACACAGTTCCAAGGCACATCCCACAGGCTCTCGGAGGCTCTAGACAGATTGAGTCCCAGTTGAGGGGCTCACTCTTTTCCCTTCTCCCTTGCTGCCAGTCACTTCTCTACTTCTTCCCCATGCGTCCTGGGTCACCACCCAGACAAACTCCTGGCACCAAAATACTCACCTTAGAGTTGGTTTATGGAGGTGGAAAATCAAACTAAGATATCTATTATGTTGAAGTCCTGACCCCTAGGACCTCGGAATGTGACCTTATTTGAAAACAAGGCCACTCCCGAGGTCATCAGTTAAGATGAGGGCACACTGGAGTGGGGAGGGCGCTTGCTTCACACGACAGGCAGGCTAACAAGGGAAGGCGGCCTTGGAAGAGGGAGGCACATGCTGGCATGAAACGTCCACCGGCCAGGAGACACCAAGGATTGCCAGAAAATACCAGAAACTCTAAGAGGCAAGGAAGGATCCTCCCCTTCTAGAGGTAACTTGGCCCTGGAGACACCTCAATTCCAGACTTCTGGCCTCCAGAACTGTGAAACAAGACATTTCTGTCATTTTAAGCCAATAAGTTTCTGCTACTTTATTATAGCAACCCTTGGAAACTGACGCAGGGCATAATGACAGCACTCAGGAAGGGTTAAACCTGAGAGGGGGGTACCAGGGCTCTCACTGTGAAGCTCAGAGGGGCATGCAGACCCCTAGGATTATCACCCCCCACCCCAGCAGGTCTCCTTACTAAGGATGAGGACTTGGACCTACAACCGGCCCTGAGAAACAAAGACAGCTGAGTCCTTGGGCACCAGGGATCCTACAGACTGCCTGTCTGCCCTCCCACTCCTCCTCCATCCCCCTTAAACCTAATACCTCAATCCCTTACTGATATTAAAAACTGACAAGGAATTTTGCCACCGGCACTAGCATTTTAATATTGAAAGGTTGTGAAATCTAATAAGAGCTACAAGGAGGTTGATGGGGATGGCATTATTTTTCCCCCTCCCGAGCTTCAATAGAACTGGGATTCAATAAGCAAATGTGACAGAATGTGTAATTTCCCCTTGATCCGCCACGGCCAGGCATTTCCTGTTTAATAACCTTAACCCACCGTGCCCACCCATCCCTGTGCGTCCCCCTCCCCAAACATCGCTCCTCTCCATCTTATCAGAATAATCCTTCATTTGAACGCAGCGCAGACTGGCACTTTGGTGGCACCTTATCACCGTTTGAAGACACAAAGGGAACATGCTGAAATATTATTTTTCCCCTTTGTGGAAAGGTGTTAATGAGATCTTCCTGCCGGTGCCATGCCTGAGACGGTGGGAGATCCCTGATCTCAGCCCTATCTGGTCAAATCCCAGCTTTAAAACCTGGCCATGAAAGAGGGGGTTCTGGCTCACATCCAGCCCCCAAACAAGACGAAGCCAAGACAGAACATTCTTAGCTAGAAAGTGACAAGCAGTGGGAGGAGCCATGCCTGACCTGGGAGTCCTTGTTGGCCACAACCAGATCCACGTTTCACAGTGGCAGTGCGCTCTCCTGCCTTGCTGCCTCGCTTGCTGGTGCAGGCACCAGGGACGGGTCTGGGGCAGGCTCTTGAGCACAGAGTGAGATGTGTCCTCGGCCTTGCGGTGGGATCCCAGCTCAGGAGAGCCTAGGGCAGGGGCTTCCCAATGAGCTGGGCCCATGAAGGGACCAAATGAAATTCTCAGATCTGTTTTACTTTTTTTCAGGAGTAAGCCAAGAAAGATTTGCTAGTCGTTAGAAGGGAGATTCCCCCAGATGCTCTGATGAACGTTGCACTAAGAAAGGTATTATCACAAGTTGATCATCGCCGCTGGTGATGCTAACACAGAGCAGGAGTGAACACTTACTACACGCCGTGCGCACACTAAGACTGCACATGCATCATGCTCTTTAACTCCCTCACAACCGCCCCATGAAGCAGTTTCCCTATTAGTATTCCCATTTTGCAAATCACCAAATAGAGGCTTACCGTGATCAGGTGATTTGCTCTATCAGGAAGCCCACAGGTAATAAATGGCAGATGCTTGAACCCTCATCCATCGATTCCAAAGCCTGTGCTCCTAACTAGTAATCTGCAAAGGTCCGGCACATCCTGCAAGCATTCCAGGGCCTAAATGTGGACTCAGAGGAGACCAGAGCCTCTGTGAGAGTTGCCGGGAGCTGCTTCTCGAAGGAAAGCCAGGCAAGAAAGGCAAAAGATGTGCAAGTCTGGTGACAAGAATGAGGGGTTCAGGACGGTTAGGGGATTTGCATTGTTGTGGTTGTTTAGAGGAGGGGGCCCTCGAGTCTGGGGCGGCAGGAAAGGAGGTGCGGGGGTGGGCGGAAGGCACCAAACCAAGGGACAACAGCTCTTGCAGCTCAGTCCTGGAGAAGGTGGAAGGAGGGGTGGAGGTGGAAGGAGGTGGGAGGGGTGAGGGGGAGGGAAGGCAGAGGGAGGTGGGAGGGGTGGAGTGATGACTGAGGCCCTCGGTGGCTCCACGTTCTTCCTTGTTAGTCCTCCAAGGGCACTTCATTACTAAGCCATAGCGGCCTTTTGGCCCATGGCCACCCCTCCCTCCCTTCTCTCTTGGAGGATTACATATACCTAAATTTTTTTTTTTTTTTTGCACTTTTTGTCCAAGGCGGGGTTGGAACCCACCACCTCTGGTATACGGCACCTCTGGTATGTGGCTCCTTGAGCCACAGGTGCTACCCCATATTCTCAGAAGTTTCAGTGCCTCTCACCTGTTTGCCCATGTCCTGCTCAGTTCATCTGGAACAAAGAGTCACAAAATGGTATAGTAGAAAAAAAAAACTTCTAAGTTTTTTTAAGGAGAGGACATTTAACAGCAGGCTTTGAAAGGGTCACTGCAACTTTGCCAGGCAGAGCAAATCTGTCCAGCAGAGCAGGCCCGAGGGCCTAGGTATGTTCAGATTGTTTGGGACAAATCTCAAGGAGTTTCAGGGTAGCCAAGACAAGTTGAAGCAACCAGGAAAGGAGGCTGGAAGGGAAGGGCAGACTCTCCTTGCCAATGGCCTTGAATACCACATAAGAGAGCTGAACTTGGAGTCTCATGAAAATGGGGGTGGGGAGACTTCTGTGGGTTTTTAAAGCTCCCAAGTGACCTGATGAGTTGCACATTTTGGGGTGTCACATGCTGATGCTGCAGAAGACAGATTGGAGGTAGGGAGATTGCTTGAGGGGAATCTGTGTGGCCTAGCTCAGGGTGGCAAACTTTCCTGTAAAGGGCCAGATAGTAAATATTTTAGGTCCTGAAAACTGAAAATGAATGAGGATGGCCATGCCCCAATAAAGCTTTATTTAGCAAAAGAGGCAGCAGGCTGATTTGCTCGAGGGCTATTGTTTGCCACTCTGGTCTGCATCGTGAAGAGACAGGTTGGAAGCAAAGGATTTGGCCCAATCTGAGTGAGGCACCCTATAAAGACAGATGAATAGTTCAAAAGCAGAGAAAGGTATAAAAAGAAAGAATAAAATTGCCAACAAGGTGGTATTCTAGTCAAACTTGACCCAGGTCTCTTCTTGGTCACAAAGGACCTGCTTCCAGGAGCTCAAGGAATTTTTATAACACCCTTCTGTGACACCTTGTCCTCCCTGTTTCACAAATAGGAAACTAAGGCACACCCCTGAGTGAGGCAGACCCCAGGACAATAGTCAGAGGAAAGTGACAGATGTCCCCTAATAGTGAGTCCTCTAGGGCATCAAAATGCAAAGGCATCAAGAAATTACCAAGTCTCGAAACAACCCAAGTGCCCATCAATTCAGGTGTGGATTAATAAACTGTGGTATGTGTATACCATGGAATACTATTCAGCCATTAAGAAAGATGAGGACTTCACATCTTTTGTATAAACCTGGGAGGAATTGAAATGCATTCTTCTTAGTAAAGAATCACAAGAATGGAGAAGCAGTTATCCGATACACCCCAATATGAAGCCAGTAGATGAACGAATGCATGCAGACACAGAGGAAAACACAATTCAATTCAAGTTGGGTGGAGGGGGAGAGAGGAGGAAGGAGGAGGATCGGATCCCACTTAAGGGGCACAATGCAAGGGTATGTGGCACACCTTTTGCACGAGGGACACAACCACAATAGGGACTCTTCCTAACAAATATAAACATTGGAAGCTAATCATTCGTATACTCACATTAATCTGAAATTTAAAAAACAAATAATTTCTTTTAAAAAAAGAAAGCATGAAGCCCTGGTCTCCTGTTTCAGTGTTCTCAGGAGTGAGCCAAAGAGAGCTTTGCTAGTTTTCAGAAAAGAGAATTGCAGGCTGCAGCATGAAAGTCATTAATCACGCATAAGTCTTACTACAAGCCCCTCGCAAGAGCCCCAAGAAAACAAATTCCCTGTCCAAAGCCACATAGCTTGCTCATGGCAGAAGCAGAATGAAAACCCAGGGCCCCTCTCTCAATTCCTCGCTAACTCGGCTACACCAGCTTCTCCATAAAGTCAGAACTGCTCGTTGAACACGTCCCAAGGAACACACACACAGAGCACACTCAAAAGCAGAAAACATCTCCAGTCTCCACCGCTCTGAGTATTCTCAGGCAGGAACAACAGAGCTTCTCATCGCCTGCTGCACAGACCATCATCATGAGGACTTGGTGTTTACTTGGATAAACAGTAATCTGCCCTGGGATGCAGCCAGCTTCAGGGGGGTCACCTGACTGCAGTGGCTGTTACTTCAGCTCCTGATATGCCATCATTTGTTGCTTAGAGCTCCTGAAATCTCCTGCAAAGCTAGAGGCAGACAGGGAGCCACACGGACTTGGAGTGGGCATTTCCCAATTCCCAGCCTCTTATACTCTGGCCCCAAGGACGTCCAGGCTAAAGGACAGCAAGCTTCCCCAAGCTTTCCCTGCTGGGTCCCTTACCCTTGGCCATAAAGGGAAAGAGGTGCTAACAGGAGGGTGAAACAAGGAGAGAGGGGGTCCAGAAGGCACAGATTCATGGTCATTTAATGTTTAGCATCAGTACCCAGAAAGCAGAGACAACGTGGTGCCACGGAAAAGACCTGGATTCAGAACCCAAAGACTTGTATCCATTCTCTGCTAAGAACAGTGATTTGTCTTGAGCAAGTGTTTTGACCTCCACAGCCCCCGTTTTCTCACCTATAATAAGGACAGGATATACGTGTACATGCCTCCAGAGCTTTTCAGTGAGGACGGAAGACACAATGTAAGAGCAAGCTTTGGCAGTGCCTGGTACACATAGGGGTTCATGTACATGTCTGGTCCTCCTCTGTCCCATCCCCTTTGTCCCACCTTTGGGGGAGGGTTTGGCCCTCAGCTCTCAGAGGGCTGGGAATGACAACCAAAGAGAATATTAAGGACAGAAAGGCAAGAGAGACAACCACACAAAGTCAGAAGTCAAGTTCAGGGAAGACAGCAGCCAAGGGCACAGTGATGTCCAGGCAGTCACAGGCTCCTGTGGGGCAGGACACTCTATTATCTCTTCCACTAAGTCAGAGAAGACTCTACCAAGTAAGGGAATTCTCAGCTAGGCGTTGTCAGTAGATATCCTGGTCAAGGCAAGCATGGGAAGTTGATGGAAAAGTGGCCAGGGACAGGGCTGGGTGGGGGCAGCAGGGGAGACATGCTTGGTCCTCTTGGCCGATTTCATTCCACACCATGGGTAACTTCATCTGTCCACATCTTCCTCATCCATCCCCTTGGCAATGACTGAAGGGCAGGGAGAGGATCTGAGGGCAGATGGATAATGGCATGGAGAACCTTCCTGACCCCTTCTTCGAGCTCTGGTAGAACCAAACTTGTCCCAATAATAAGACCTAGCCCGTGTTCAGCACAAGGGCTCCAGGCGATTCTGAGAAAGTGAATTGTAGTCATCCCTTGTATCTGTGTGGGATTGCCCCCTCGAACCCCCCCAGATACTGATATCCATAAATGCTTAAGTTCCTTACATCAAAGGGCATAGTATTTGCATATAATCTATGTGTGCCCTTTAAATCATCTTTAGATTACTTATAATACCTAATACAATGTAAATATTTGTTATACTGTATTGCTTAAAGAATAATGACAAGAAAAATAACTCTGCACCTGGATTCAGAAGTAACCCTCATAGGCCTAACTACATTTTTGATCCACAGTGGGTTGAGTCCACGGATGTGGAACCCCATGGAAGTGGAGGGTTCATTTATCCGCATTCTTCTGCAGGACTTGTGGGCTTCTGTCTGCAAATGTGTGTGTATCACAATATTTGGGAACAATATTCAAGGAAAAGTCCCTCCTCCAAGAAGAGTATTATATTGTTTACTAGATAATTTACTAAAAATTACTTCAGCATAAACAAGATAGGATGTGTATGAAACTGTCTCTTACATATCCTCTGGAGGTGGTTTGCATTTGAGATATCGTAAGATGAACATTCCAGGGTTGCCACCAGCACAGAGAGGCCCTAACTTGGACCATTACTTAGCATGTATGAGTAAGGTGTCAATGTTAAAAATCTGCTAGGTCAGTTTGCCCCCTAAAGATGGACATAAAGTGACCAAGTCTAATTAGCCATCAGCGTCAGTATCCATGCAGTGGACAATGACATCAAAATTGGAAAACACCAGGTCCAATCAGGGACATCTGAGCCACCCTCAGGATGTGGCTAGGACTGTGGCTAGTGGAGGCTGGAACCTAGTCAGCGCTCAGCAGAATGTGGCCATGACATGGCCATGACATAGCCATGCTCCGCCCTGTAGAGTCTCCAAGTATGACTGCCACATTTCTGTGAACACATCCCTCCTTCAAGGTCTCTGCCCACACTGACAAGACTGGAGGGCTCTGACCATACCCAGGTGTTTTGGTCCACCTGGCGGGGAGACCTGGCTAGCTGAAGCTGCCATGGTGGGGCTGGGGGTGGGTTTAAGGGCAAGCCCTAGAGTCAGCCTGGCTACTTTAAACCCAGCCCCGTTGTTTGTTAGCTGTGGGCCATGGGCATGTTCCCTTACTTCAGTACCTCAGATAATACATGAGGCTGGACAATTATGTTCACAAACTCATCCTAGAAAGAGTACTGCATCCCTCCTTGCTGAACATCAGTATGGTCACTTTCGAAGCAGTCCCCTTGGGAAGCTATGCACCAATGCCAGCTCCTAGCCCACCTTTCAAAGCACTTTTACCAGGATGAGCCCACAAACTGAATCGTCAGACTTTGTACAATGGCAGCTCTGTTGGCCATTCCAGAAAAAGAGTTCCAAAATTGCTTTGAAGGGTAGCCTAGGCTCTGGTGTCAACGGATACCTTCCCAAAGGTGACGGCAGTGATACTCAGCCAGGAGGTGTGTGGCACTTTTTCTAGGATGAGTTTGTAGTCTTAATTGTCAGACTCGTATGAAAAGAGCTTCAAATCAGCTTAGCACCCGTAGCTCCGTGAGTAGAGAGCCAGCCACACACACCAAGGCTGGAGGGCTCAAGCCCAGCCAGGACCTGCTAAACAACTATGACAACTGCAACCTAAAACTAGCCGGGCATTGTGGCTGGGGCCTGTAATCCCAGCTACTTGGGTGGCTGAGGTAAGAGAACTGCTTAAGCCCAAGAGTTGGAGGTTGCTGCGAGCTGTGTAACGCCACGTCACTCTACCGAGGAGGACATAGTGAAACTCTGTCTCAAAAAAAAAAAAAAAAAAAAGGGCGGCCGCTGGGGCTCAAAGGAGTAGAGTGCTGGCCCCATATACCAGAGGTGGCAGGTTCAAACCGAGCCCTGGCCAAAAACCACAAAAATATTTTTTAAAAAAGATCTTCAAATCATGCTCAGCAAATAGTAATGCATAATTAGTTAGCATTATTATTAACATTCCATAGAAGAACACCAGGCCATCTGAGCTCCAAGAGCTATTCACCTTAGACCCAGATTTTAGGACGAGAACCATGACCCCCTTTAATGAGCACCTCACTCACCCTGAGCAGCGGCTAGCTCCTTCACATACACTCATGCCTTTAGTCCTCCCAGCTCCTGGTGGTAGCTGTGAAAGCCTGCTGGAACTTTAAACCATGGGTTCTCAGGTAGTCAGACAAAGAATTGAAAGACACACCACCAACAAACACGGGAACAGATGAGGGAGGGCCATATAAACACCCAGCTAGGACTGCTCCTGGTAATGGGAGCCACCACCTCCCAGGAGAAAAAACACAGGGAAAAGCCTTGGTTGGCACCTATCGGGCTATCAACCACCTGCCTTCGGAGAAGCATCCTTGGAGACACACCAGGGAGTATCGCGGCCAGAGTCTCGATTGGAACCTCTCTTTCTTCCAAGAGGGCAGGATGACTAGGATGAAATAAAAGAAAGATATACTGGGCGGCACCTGTGGCTCAGTGAATACCACACCGGCCCCATATACTGAGGGTGGCGGGTTCAAACCCAGTCCCGGCCAAACTGCAACAAAAAAATAGCCGGGTGTTGTGGCGGGCGCCTGTAGTCCTAGCTACTGGTGAGGCTGAGGCAAGAGAATCACCTAAGCCCAAGAGCTGGAGGTTGCTGTGAGCTGTGACGCATGGCACTCTACATAGAGTGACAAAGTAAGACTCTGTCTCTAAAAAGGATGGAAGAAAGGATGAAAGGAAGGAAGGGTGGAAGGAAAGAAGGAGGGAAGGAGGGAGGGAGGGAAGGAGGAAGGGAGGGAGGAAGGAAGGAAGGAAGGAAGGAAGGCTACATTAAAACACACAGGGATTACTGAAAGACACAAAAAGCTCTACAAAGTTAAGACGACTCGGCAGTGGAGGGGTGGCAGAAATGGCTCAAACTCTTACTTCTTATTCAGGGTGGCCATAAAGTTCATGTGCAAATTAAAATTTGACCTTTATGGCCACCCTGTATATCCTATAAACTATTGGGACATTCTTTTTTTAATCTTTATTTTTCAACTGCTCCCTGCGAGGTAGTCAGTACCAGTGCCATCTGACCTATGGTTCCACCTGCCTGTAGATGAGTTCTCCCCATATTGAAATATCAATTTCCTCTTGCTCAACCACAATATACTTTATTCTGTTAATTTTTAAACTGTTTCCATCAGAGCTACTTCCTGCTTTTTATTTCAAAGACCCCCTTCAGAGGTATTACCACCATTTTATGCATAATGAAATTGAGGCTTAGAAACATTAAGTAACTTGTTCTCTGTCATATAGCTTAAATCCAGAGGATCAAGACATCCACCACGTCTTACGGGACCCCAAAGCCTGGGCTTTGAACCACCACAATGCCCCTCCTCTCCCTAAGGTGCCAGGCCACCTCCTGGGACTGGCCTTTTCTGCCAAGAAATTATGGACAAAGGAACGTCTTGCCTCCTTAGCAATTGTACTTCCCCCTGGCATTACTGAATTAGTGTCAGTCTCCGGTGACCGAGACTGGGGTAGTGGTTTGGGGCCTTGGCTGCATGTTACATTCACCTTTTAAAAATCCCAGTGCTGTGTATTCTGGTTATTAAGCCTTTGTCAGAGGAATAACTTGCAAATATTTTTTTCCCACTCTGAGGGCTGTCTGCTAGTGATATTTACTATGTTCTTGGCGGTGCAGAAGCTTTTTTAGTTTCATCAGATCCCCACATGATGAAATCCCCAAACCAGAGATGTTGGCGTGGATGTGGAGAAAAGGGAACACTTCTAACATTGCTGGTGGCAATGTAAACTAATACATCCATTTTGGAAAGACGTTTGGAGAATACTCAAAGATCTAAAAATAGACTTGCCATTTGACCCTATAATTCCTTTACTGGGTATATACCCAGATGACCAAAAATTACAGAACAACAAAGATATCT